>JAUBOC010000082.1:13563008-13578987 GCA_032275365.1 Anablepsoides cearensis
TTATTTATGTTTTGTATTTTAATTATATTGAATTTATGTTTTTTAATGTAATGAAATGAATAAAGATGATATATATAAAGAGGCTTCTCGATAAGTATGAATTTGACCATGTTCACTTTTTAGTGTTACTTCCTTCAAAAACAGGAAGTATAAATCAGTATAGTACAAATAATAGAAATATTCCTGATTAAAGTTGTTACCCAGGCAGCAAATATACACCAGCCTGCCAGGTAGTAATTATAAATATATAAATATAAAAAATATAAATATAAATAACTATTTCTGTATCAGATTTGAGTCAGCGTTCCTCACAAAGTTTCCATTTCAGCCAAAGCTTTACTGTTATTTCTAACCCCGTGTTTCTGCCCGGCTGAAGGCAGGTCTGACCTTTCCAGGGTAGTCCCAGGTGATGTTGACTCTGGTGTTCAGCTTTGCGGTGGCGGTGCAGTTTAAGGCCAGCCTCTCCCCCTTCAGGGCCTGCACATGCGTGCTGGTGTTCAGAAAGACCTCTGTGATGTTGTTCACTGAAACACGTGAGGAAAAAAAAGATGAATTAACCAACAGAAACAGAAACATCCCGTGTTTATCAGTGTGCTTCAGCCGAGGCGGCAGGCTGACCTGGTCTGTAAACAATGTAGGAACGAGAGTTGTAAGGGACGCCGTCGATGATGGTCCGGCAGCTGAAGAGGCCAGTGTTGTACAAGGTGGGATTTTTGATGATGAAACCTTGCTTGCTTTTCCAAACGATGTTCAGGTTTGGAAACAGGACCGGGATGACGAGGTTCTGTGGGTGGAAGCAGGAAGAGGAATCACATGCTTTGCAGAACTATAATAATGACCTCAGAGCTGCGACGCCACATACCAGCAGAGCGGACATTTAATAACAAAATGACGTGAAGTGATCATGCAGAAATGAATCACCTTAGAAAATGGTTGAGTAATCTTCTGAGTAATTATTAGTTTATCTAAAGTAATGAGCTACTTTTAATAATGAAAGTGGTCTAAGTGGGGATTTGGCTACTTTTTCCACACAAGTTGTGTAATGTACCAAAACTCTGACGGCATATTGTGTAATTTGTGCCTAAAAATGAAAAAAATGGACAAGAGGATGTAAAAAAAAAGAAGAAGTGCCAATTATAAAAACTACAGAAGAGGAGCTGAAAGTTGTCTTTATCTGGCAACAGCCTAACCTGTGGCAAATTGCCTAAAAACCCAAATTTAAATTTGTTCCTTGGAAAGTTATCAGTTATATTGTGTGTTGACACAATGTTCTTTAAGACCCACTTGTGTAACAGAGTTTGACAACCCCGCTGCAGAAGATTAAAGCTCCATCCTCTCCGTTGTGATTCTTGATCGGGGACACTTGTGTAACTTATATAACCTTGTTGTTTTCTTTGAGGCAGCTACTCGGAAATGTTTTTTTTTTTAATCTGTGACATTGTGGAAGCCTCCCACCCTTTCTCGAGGGAAAAGATAGACCCCACCCACCCCCGCCTTCATCGCGCGCCGCTGTACCCCCCAGTGTGAACTGACTGATATCCCCCCTCCCAGAGTGAGGTGACCCTCCAAGACGCCGCTGACCCCTTTGTCCTCCCCTCTCAGGTCCTGTGCAGTGGATGCTTCCCTCCGCCTCCTCGGTCCGAACTCACTGACGCCCTGTCTGAGCACGCTCAGTGCCCTCCATGGCCCTTCTCCCATCCATCCTACTGTACATGGAGACAAGGTGACCATGAAGGTGGCAGCAGAGGAGGAGCAAATGAGTCAGGATATGTGAAACGTGACTCCTTGCGTCCTGTTACTACAGGATATAGACATTTCGACTGGAGCCGCAGGTCAGCCCCGTCATCCCGGGCCTCACTTTCACGACTTAAGTGAGCGAGCAGAGCCTTGTGGGTATTGTTCGTGCTGAGAAGGGTCAGAGCAGAGACCCTGGCAAAGTGCAAATTCCTTCCAGGAAAAAAACACTCCAGAGCCTGTGACAGTGAGAAGACTCCCGGTTCAAACCGGCCAGCGCAGGGGAAGAGGAGGGAGGTGAAGGAAGAGGAGGAGAGTTATTTTTAGACTAATTACCTTAGCTGTTCCAGATATTTGTCAGGAATTGGAGGCAGAACAAAAGCATGTGTGTGAAGACATGACATGCATGACCTGGTGTGAGACACCTCCTTTATCTTAAATATTTAAGGTTCTCCAACAACTTTTTTGTTTATTTGGTCCAGACTTTTTAATAGCCCGTTCAAGACTGTGGATGCTGTTTTAAGAGAAGTTTCTCAAGAAATAGAGGCTAAACTGGACACTTCCTGCCCCAGACGTCTCTATCTCTATCTTCTACCACGTATCCAGAGTTGGGTTTTGGAAGCAATATGTCCAGGAAAGAAACCCAGTCATCCCTCTCCCCAGTGACACTCTCCAGCTCTGCCTGGGGTTTCCTCAGGCATTCCCAGGCCATAGAAGAAGCGGGCTTCCGCCAATGAGTTCTGAGTCTTCCTCAGGGCGTCTTCACAGTGGAATGTGCCTGGAAAACCTCCAAAGTGAGGCGTCCAGGAGGCATCCTAACAAAATGCTTGAACCACCTCTGCTGACTCCTTTTGATGCGGAGGGGCAGCAGCTCTACTACAAGCTCCCACCCCCAATAATGGCGAGCCTCACCCTATCTCTAAAGCTGAGCCCGGCCACTCCTAGGAGGAAAGCTCATTTCAGACGTTTGTATCCAGGATCTCGTTCTTCCGGTCATGATCCAAGCGTAAATCAAAGAAATGGAGAGCCAAGCCTTTTGACTCAACTCGTTCTTCATCATGACTGACCAAAGCAACGCCCTCATTACTGAGGACCAGTTCATCACTCCACCGTTGCTCATGAACAAGGCGCCCAGACACTTAAACTCCTCTACCTGAGGTAAAGACTATCCACCGACCTGAAGGGTGTACAGTGTTCCACTGGTATGTTCTCTGGAAGTGTTACAATTAAAAAACCTATTAATCTCTATTTATAATTGTGTAATGCAAAGAGTGGGAAGGCTTATTAAATTAAGTTTGCACAAACCACCATCATTTTTTTTAATGGAATTGCTCCAAGACTGAAGGAATCTACCAAGATTCTACACTTTTGTAAGATCTAATTTTCTGTCAGTAACACTCAAAGTTGATTGAGGGCCAACAGAAGCCTCGTCTATTTCAGTCCTGTCAGCTGTTTAAAGCATCAGTTAGGGAAAGTTGTCAGCTATTATTCCTCAACAAAAAGAGGAGGATAAGATTTGGGAAGTGGTAATGGCCAGTGGCCAAGAGGACCGCGTCCTGTTTCCAGAGAGGTACACCGGTGCCAACACGGATCCTCGTTGTATCGGAAATGGGCACAGTAGCGTACACACAGTACCACTTTACACAAACACACACAGATAGGCATGCAGACAGCGAGCACTCTAAAGGCTTCTGTCCGCTCTGCTCCTCACTCAACACTCAAGTGCCAACACTCACAAACATATCCGCACACACTTTCACACGTATCCGCAAATGGACACAAACAAACGGACACACACACGCCACACTGTGATGGCTGCCAAGACAAGAACAATGTGGTGAACGATCCTGACAGGGAGAAACGGTGCGTCTGCACAAGACGAGGAGCGAGGATGTTCGCAGGCAGTGAGGGGTGTAGCCGAGGAGGACAAAGTGTGACGTGAGTGCAGTCGGACTTCAAAATGAGCCGTAACGCTCGGTAGACGCAGTTCGTGCACTAACCTTGAGCAGTGTGGCGGTGATGTTGGGGTGGGTGACCCTGCAGGGGATGACCAGTGGCTCCTTCACCTTCATGTACAACACATCTGTGCTCAGACCTTCGTCTTCTACAAATGGCTGCCGGCTGTCTGAAACCCAAACACTGCGGTCAGGGACACACATGGTGCACAGAATAAGCATGCAAAAAAAAAAGCACTGAAAAAGAATCTTGTAAAGAAAAAGCAAAAAAAAAAAAAAGAAATATCAACATTCAAGCCAATATTTATTTCAGTCCGACCTCATCTTATTCACTAAAATGTGTGGCATGAGATGCAAATAATACCTGGAAATGTGTCATTAATTGTGCATTAGTTTTGGGTTAGGTTTTTGTGCAAACCCTAAATGTTTGGTGACTGGAATTTTTATGTAATATGTGACGTACACTGATGCAAAATTTTCTTTTCTTTTTTACAACTTTTTAGGATTTCCTGTTTCCAAATAAAATGACCAAACTGAAACGTTGGATATTTTACTGCAATTTTAAACAAAAACCACAGCGCAGAATAAATTTATCATACGTTTTTTTTCTGAAAATACAAAGCCCTAAAACTTCTGCAAGTTATTACACATTAAAAATATATTTAAAAAAAAAGAAATAAAATTCTGTCTGATTTTCCTCGCCAACACACAAACCAAGAATCGCACATGCACTTCCAAGCATCTCAACAATAAACAAAAACAAACAGACACACACTCCAAAACATACACTGTCCTCCACACCCACTCACAGAATACCCATTCAGCAGATGACAGCTTGTGGTCAACAATAAACAAACAGATTGTTTAGAAGCAAACAAACAGCGTCTCTGTGTGTTTTCTCAGCTCTGCTCGGCTACAGTAAAAGTTCTGTGCCATTCAAAGGTGTGGCTGTTGCTCCCTGTATTGTTTGTGACCGTAGGGTGTTATTCTAGGAAAGCAAATCTCTGAACCTTCGAACAAAAGTACCCCAAGGACTAGTAGACCTGAAGGCTTCCTTCTCTCGCTTTGATTCCTAATAGAGGACTCGAGGAGGGAGGCAGCGTCTGAACCGAGCTGCAGGCCAAGTCCAATGCTTAATGGACATGGTGACCCGAGCGATTGATGGCCCCCCCGGGGGCCCCGTTGGCCAAACAGTGGCGTGCCCTGTGACCCTGGCGTGCGGCCCAGCTCTGCTACTTGTTGCGGCTCGAAAGGCGAGCCAAGCGTCACCTTCCAGGACAGGGAGGAGCAGCCGGGGGCAGACATCGTGCCTCCTCTGCCCTCGCATACCACCAAGTCACGGGCATTCTTCTCATCCTCACACACGCACGAAAAAGCACGCACTTCCGCACGCAGCCTTGTAAAGACACAGCAACCCCTTCACACACACACTCTGAGCCCTCCAACCCCCCCCCCCTCCTCCTCCCTGAGCACAGGATGCTTCAAGCAAGGCTGAGAGGAGCAGATAAGGCTGATGCCCTGGGAAACTCTGCCCGGCTCTGAGCCTTTCAGCAGCCAGGCTATTCCTGGCCATGAGGTAGCACGTAAATGAAAGTAACAAAAGTTTTTATATAAATAGCTCAGGGTGGGGGGTGGGTGGGGGTGGGATGAGAAAGAAGAAGCTGAGGAGGAGGAGGGGGGGAGTATACAGCATGACAGCGTCATCTTGTGTAACAATTTGACTGGTTCTCTGGTGTTGGTCTGGAACAAAGAGCTCACATAATTGGTCTAATCTGTAGCTTGATTAGTTGTGGCGACGATTTGGAATCAAGTTGGTTTGCAAAAGTTAATCAGTTGTAGCCGTTCGTTAAAAGCCGTCCTGTGGGTCATGAGATATTTTGCTAACAGACAAACACACACACAGATAGATGCAAAGGCTCATAAAGCAACCAGGAGACACACGATCTGAGCAACGTGGAGTTTTCTGTGTCTTACCTGCGACAAACACGTAGACGGGCCTCTGCTTCTTGGTGCTGTGCTTGTACCGGCACCGGTACTGGCCCGTGTGTTGGGCCTGGCTGTTGTTCACGCGCAGCTGGCTGCAATAATGGTGACTGGTCCTCCCGCAGCGTTTCTCAATCACTTCCACCTGCTCCCGGTCCACGCCTGCGGGAAGCGCCCAGGACAGATCCCAGCGACCCCTGACCACACAGGTCACAGAAGAACTGATCAGAACACATGTGAGCCTTAAACACAGGGCCAGTCAGAGCCGGTGGGTCGACGAAAATCACTGTTTGGAGTTGAAGAGGGCCGTATGGGTGGAATTAAAGGTACATTTTGTAGATTTTTCAGATAAGATTCAAAGACAAGACTTGTACTTATAAATATTTAAAACTTCTTGCATCACAAAACTACCATTATTGTAATATAAATAGACTCTAATTACCAGTGTAGGCATCTATGACTATCCAGGATTACACAAACTGGTATTTTACCAGAATTTATTCTTAAACTTTATTTAGTCATTTAGTCCCGTTTGGTTTTTAAAATTATCGTAAAACTCAAATTTCACTGCTTCCCCTTTTTATAATTTGTCTGAATAAAGTGGAAAAGACACTAAGATACCCACATAGCAAAAGTTTGTTTGGCCCAGTTTTGGCCCACACAATGCACTTGGCCCAGATACCTACAGTAAAATGATGGCCCTTTGGTGACCCAGATGTTTTCCAAAGGTGACCCATTCAAGGTCCAGCACTGCTTTAACCAAACCACAACTGGGCCAGTTGTGGCACACCCTCTTAAAAACAGCATGATTTCCAGACCTGGCCCACATCCGGTTGCCAAACCACTTGCCATGCCAGTAGTGCCAGCCTGACACCAGGTCTGGCCCACACTAGCCTGCTATGTGGGTATCCTAACAGAAAAATAACTATTTTCATGAGTTTAGGGAACAAAAGAGGGAGAATTATTACTTTGAAATGCCAATTAAGGGTCTCAGACAAGAGTTTTATGATGACTTTGATTTTTAGATGAATCTAAGAGACACGTTTGATTTTTTTTCACTTTGCAGACACAAAAGGTGCTGATTCCTGGTTCTCATCAGCTGAAACCTCACCTGCAGTTGAGCCGCAGTGTCTGGTTGGCCTCCAGAACCAGCTGCCCGTTCTTCACGTCCAGGAGAGGGATGCTGAACTTCCCCTTTTGGTCTTTATCTGGTTGGACAGAGGGAGACAAGTTACGTTACAGAAACATATTTTTTGGTGACTAACCGTTTCCGCCCACCAATCCTCCTCTGCAGCCACAGAAAGCTGTGACTCTCCTCAAATCATGTGGAAACACCTGACACAATCTCTCCACCTCTTTGTTGAGATATAATATGGAGAGATGAAGACACTTGTCTGTCATCCTTCCTTTAAAGAAATCCACCCTCCCTCCCATGAACAGGCTGGAATCCAGCTCTCTGCTTCGTTTGGGACTTTTTGCTCTCATGATGCAGAGCTGATGTTATTCACGCTGATAGCACTTCCTAAACCATTTCCTTCAGTTTGTCCGTGTGAAAAAGCAACAAACAAGCACATAATAGAGTAATCACAGTGTCCTGAGTGGATGTCTAGCATCACTTGACTTTAAATTTCTCATGACGTGAATACAAATTCTGAAATCCTTGTAAAAGATATGCTTGAATGCACAAGACCTAAATCTTTCTGCAGCTTGGAGTAGCCTTTGTTTAACTTTCAATTTCAGCATGACGAGGCAGGGAAGAGTCTCCTCACACCACTGGGGATGACAAATCAGAGTTTCTGTTCTTTGGAAGAGAGTCCTTCCCAGCTTCTGCTTCTACAGTCATCACTTTAACATCCGAATGTCTTTCCAAGGATTTTCCTCTTATAAGTAACTTTATCATGCAAACTGCATTCCTTAAGCTTCGAATTTTTACAACAAACCCAATTAGGAAATGATTAATCCTGAGTAGTTATTACAGCAGATTCCCAAGGCTGTAAAATCCAGCCTACAAAGCTTATTTCACCCGAAAGATTAATAAAAATAACAAAAAATAAAAACAATGAGTAACTTTTTGCTACATCTTTGCATCTTTTCATAATCTGAATCATATTATTTTAGGATGATTAATAAGTTTAGTTTTTAAAACTTGTGTGTATTTTTAATGTTCCTGTCAATTAAAAACAATGTCTTATTGTAACAGACAAATTAATTCAAGCAGAACCTACAATATTTGACAAAAAAAGGCAGAAAGCAAATAATTAAAATGTAAAATTTTAAGGCAGTAAACCATCAAATTACTCACTAATCTAATTTTATTTATTTTATTCTCTATTTTTTATGTTAAACCCAGCAGTTACATGATTATATTGAGCTTTTTGGGTAATTTAACGATGCTTTGACAAGAAAAAAACAAACAAAAAAACAAACAAACAAACAAAAAAAAGGTAATTACATTCCATTTATCCTAGCTAAAATTCTGCATATTTAAGTTTCGGTTTTAACCAAGAAAGAAGAAAAAAAAACTCATTTGTGTGGCTTGCAAATAAAAAGTAAAAAAAAAAAAAAAAAAAGAATTAGACTTGAGAATAGTTTAAGAGCATAAAGACCTTTTTTTCGTTAAATAAATTTTTTTTTTTTTTACTTTTGTAACTAATTTTTTAGTTGGTTTTGTATTTTGGGCAAATGCCTATTAACTTGATTCACATTGTATTTACATTGTAATAATTTTTATTCATCTTTCTGCTTGCAGTAAACCGCGGAAACTGGAGGAATATAACTGAAAGTCTTTTATTTTTTTAAACCATACCAAAGCTCAAATTAACCTCAATTCCTGCACCATGGATGTTTGCCCCCGTGGATTATCATGACCCCTCTTTCCTTTCTATCCAATCTGCAGCCCTCAGGAAACAACGCCCTTGGTGTGGCCCTTCAAACCGGGCCAGGCGCACAAGGAGCCGGGGCGCAGAGGTCCGAGTTATCCAAACAGCCTGGACTGCGCTTATCTCTCTCTCAGACCAAACCAGCTGAGAATACAAAACACAGCACAGACTCGAGTGCAGCGTGAATTTGGAGCCACGGGATGCGCGTCTTTGGTTTATTCCAGCTGCTGATGGGGGGTTTCAAATCGGCGTCAGAATCGTGCGTAAAAGCGCAAATGTCAAAAGTCCAAACTGCAGCATGAAGTAGCATGAGTTACTGAGCGACATTGTTAAACAAACAGCACTTTGTGCTCAATTATCCACCAGCAAAAGCCACTCACCTTTTCCGAAAACGCCGTACAATCCAAAAACCAGACCAACGAGGACAAAAGTCTTCATTCTGATCGACTCCAGCGCAGCAAGCTTTCAAATAAAACAGGCAAAAATAAGCTCTTTATTCCTGCTCGTTTTTTCTTCCTTCCTTTCCTTCTCCTCCGCAGTTATCTGCAAACAGCGCAGCGCAGGGGACTGTTGCGCTCTGAGGGACTGATGGTCAGTGGATGGAGACGGAGTTTTTTTCCCTCCCGCTCTCTCTCTCTCTCTCTCTCCTGAGGTTGGCTGCGGGGAAATCACGCAACAGGACGCCACGCTTGAACTCGAGTGCAACTTTTTCCCATCGTTGCTGGACTGTGGCGCCGATTTATAACGCTTCCCACAGCCCAGCCACCGGAAAGCGGCCTTCCGTTACGTCCACCTACACACCCACCGTGCGTAAAAGGAGTATCCTTTCCCCAGTTGACGGGCAGCCACTGAGGTGTTGATGAGAAAACATTGTGGCATCTAAATTGATCCAGATCTTCCCCTCTTTTCTTTGTGCACTGCAACTTGCAACCCTGTTAATGAGAACTTAAGTGTTGTTAAATCTGCGCTACCTTGAGTAACCTGATAGGATGATAAATCAGAAAATCCCGCGGCTCCCGCGCGCCCATCTCGCACGCCGCTCGGGCAGACGGGCTGAGCGGCACGTAGGCACAGACGCATTTACCCGTGGCTTCCTTGTCAACAGCGTGTCAGATGAGGTTTTTCACATCGGGGACTGAAAATATGTTCCAAGAAAAACAATCGCGCCGCAGCCAGGCGAGCGCGTTCGGATGTATCAAGTTGCCCAATCGCATAAATGACAGGTCTGTTTATTGTGTTCACTGTCTGCTCAGGTGTGTCGGCCTGCCTCCTTTTCAATCAAATTAATTATTTACTTAATCAAAATAAACACAAATCAAGGCGAGGCTGCAAGTATTTTCTAGACAAAAGTTAAATGAGGAAACAAAATGACAAAAAAAAAAAAAAAAAAAACACAGAGAGACATTTTGTTTTGGAACCCAAACACCAATCCTGTTTTAATGATATTGTGCTTTTTTAATGCACCAACATATCAGTGATAACTTCTGTAAGGTGCATCTTCTGCAGATAATGACTGCAGTTGTGCAGGTTGGCCACCAGGTGGCGATCAGCATGAGAAAGGAGCAACAAACAGCTGTCTGCAGGAGTCTCTTCTGACCTCTTTTACACACATTATATCAACTGTTCATTGATTTTTTTAAAAGGGGGAACAATATGATAAATTAAAGCACAATAAGTCAGAAAACTAGACTTAATATCACTAGAATCTATTCAACATGAAGCTATGGCTCAGGTAAACTCACACTGCAAAAACATACAGTACAAAAAACATGAGTTGTAAGAACACTTTTACATTTATCTTTTGTGTTACATATTTTTATATTTTTATTTAATAAAAAAAGAAAATCTCCAGATATTTGTGCACTTCCTACCTAAAACGCTTCTTTAATGAGATCACTTTAGTGTTTTCTCAGTGTCAGATGTCTCATCAGCTGATCGGAGCAGGTGATGTCTTTGAAAGGAGGGATTTAAAACCACAGACACAAGATCTTATAAGTATTTTTACCTTCAATATATTCTACAACAATTAACATGTTTCCTTTAACATTAAAGCGGACTGTCAAAATAAAACTCTATATGGCATATTATGGGGTCTATGGCAATTTAAACTCAAAATAAAATGAAAAAAAAAAGGCTTCGTTTCAAAAATCCTGCATTTTGTTTAAAAGATTTGAAAAAATGAAGTATTTAAAAATAATGCAGATTTAATTATAAAGTAATAAAAGTGTCTCAGTTTTTTTTTTTTTTTTCATTTTTAAAAGGAGCTGATTTAGAAACGTGTAGCAGCTGCTCACTGGACTCGAGAGTCATTTGGTCGCTAATTATAAAAACACATTTAAATCACCTTCTTGTCTGTCAGCAGTTGATAGCAGTGAGGTGTAAGAATTTAATAAGAAACCCTCATGAAACTCGGCTCAGATTAAAAAAAGGTTCTGAGTATGAGTTGGCATTTTTGTTTTCACGTGCAACACATTTTTAAAGGCAAATGCTTGTGCTAGAAAATTACTGAAATATGAAAAATGTTGGCAACTATGTAGAAATATTATGTATATATATATATATATAAATATATTTTTAAAGTAATAAAGGATTATGGATCAACTAAATCTGTTTTTGCAAGTATATTGTCTGTATTTTAAATACATTATATTTTTTCTGATATGGGTTAATATTGATGTATTAATGCGCACCAAATCAACCTTTCAGTCTAATTATACAAATATTTCTAGATGCAACAATTCAATATTTATTTAATCAGTCTGTAAAAGTTTTTTTTGTGCAAGTCATCATAGTTTGTAGGTTGGGAGGAAACGGATCTGTTTGGAGAGCGGATAACGGTCCCTCTGGTCCGCTTGCTGCTCTGAACGCATTCCTCTGACTCACAGTACTATTGTGCAGAAATTGTCCTCAGTCGGTCGCTCAGGAGGTTGATGCTGAGTCACACTTGACCTTTGGTCTGCTGGCGGATCCAGTCACTAAACTTGACCACTTGAGTGTAGACGCCAGGGCGGTTCTGCCTCGCGCAGCCTTCGCCCCAGCTAACGATCCCTGCCAAGAACCAGCGCTTGTCTCGCTCCAGACACACCAACGGACCTCCTGAGTCACCCTGGAGGCAGGAACGTCAGCCAGAGGAACAGTTACAAAAGAAAACTATTTACATAAACCACTATGTGGGTCAGTTATGAAGCTGTTGTGTAAACTTTCAGTACAATAAAGCGTAAAGAATAAGGAAGCTGGGAAATTATGCACATCAATAAGCAACAACACTGAAAATCCTGCTCCATTTAATGAGACAGACTTAGAACCAGAGATAATTAACCTAAACCAGAGGTTCCCAACCTGGGGGGCACCAGAGAGCTCAGGGGGGTACATAACCTTGTCTGCTGGAGGTTGTAAAAATATCTATTTAATGTTTGTATATAAAAATCAGTTCATTTGAATAATTAAACCTCTGTATAAGTCAGTTCTTTTCTTATCTTTTCAAAATAAAAAATTGTAACAATTCATTTTATTCTTTTATTATTTACTTAAATAGGTTGGGAAACCCTGACCTAAAACATCAGTCATTTTCTGACTAACTTTACTTTCGTTTTAGTTATCAAACACAAACCTGGCAGGCGTCCACTCCACCCTGTAGGTTCCCAGCGCAAAGCATCCTGGGAGTTACGGCGTCGTCGTAAAGTTTGTTACACGTGTTCCTGTTGATGATCTTCACTGAAGCTTCTTGTAAGCGGGAAGCCAATTCACCTAATTTGAACAAAACAGTACAAGTGTAAGTGTTTCAGGTGCAACTTTGGGTTTTTTATTACTTTTTCACGTGTTATTGTTAAGAACAGTATGGCAGGCCATTTTAACATAAAATCAAATTCACAACACTTACATTCCAGATATCTGAAATTGATTTATGGTTAGTCAAATTAGTTAATTAAAATATCTCTAATTACATTCTGACTAGTATAAAGATTTACCATTAAGTTGTATTGAGGCTCCAATTCAAGATATTTTAAAATGGGTTTTAACTAGTCAAATTATATTCAAAATATCCATTTTTATTCTGACTAGTCATAATTCCAATTAAACATAATGACATCATTATTTAATGACATCATTATATCAAATATAATTTCAACGATGAGTGCAAATTTAATTGCAGATATCTTGAAGGCAAATTATGACTGGGCAAAATTAAATTTGCGATATCTTGAAATATAATTTGGACCAGTCAAGACTCCTTTTAAGATAACTCCAAATTAATTACAGATATCTTGAACATTTTTCATCTCATTGTATTTAAGATATCTTGAATTAACATTTTGACTAGTGACTAGTTTAAGACATTTGTATTTATAATCTGACTAGTCACTAGTCAGATTATAAATACATAATCTGACTAGTCACTAGTCAGATTATAAATACAAATGTCTTAAACCACCATTCAGGATAGTCAAAATGTAGTTGTTCCAAGTCAAAACTAATTTTTAGATATCTAGAATGTAATTACAGATTGTCAGACGAAGCCATTTTTATGTTAAAATAGCCTGCCATACTCTTACCATCCTCCATCAGTACCCCCCAGCCTGTGACGTAGCAGCTGGTCCCGGTGATGAAAACGTGCGAAGCAGCAGGAACACACACGGGCTGCACCAGCTCGTTGAAGAAAACGGGTGAGCTGAGCTCAAGGAGCGCGATGTCGTAGTCGGACGTGAACTGGTCGTACTGCGGGTGGAGGAGAATCCGCCGGATCAGCCTGGTGGCCGCTCCGGTGCTTCCCCTGGTCATCACCCGCATCCCCATGTAGGCCCGCCAGGCCCGGACCTCCGAGTACCTGCAGAGACGAGGAGCGTGAAAACAGCAACAAACCAAGCCGTCCAGGTGAGAGGGTTTCTGTGTCTCTCTTACTTGATGGCGTCGGAGTCCTGGAAGCAGTGAGCTGCAGAGAGGAGCCAACGACTGGAAACCAGCGTGGCTCCACAGACGTGACCGTAGCGGTCCATCTGGAGGCTGACCTGCCAGGGCCACGACCCCAACACAGCATCAGACCCTCCTACTATCTTAGCCCGCTTCCTGGGCTTGGTGCCGCAGCCTGGGAGGCGGAGGAAAACATAACCTGTGAACTAAAATTAAAGGCACAGAAACATGAAGTTTGTAGAGTTATTTCTTACTGCAGCGCAGCTCATCAGAGCCGTCAAAGCAGTCTTTAACTCCGTCACACTCAGGGTTGACCTTATTGACACACTTCCCGTTGGCACATTTGTATGAGGATGAGGAGCAACCTTTGAGATCTAAAAAAAAAGGTTTAATTAAACCATCTGTATGTTATCAAGCTAATAAAGGTGATGCGGATGCTCACACGCTCGGGTGCAGTTGAGTTCATCGCTGCGGTCTTTGCAGTCCGTCACACCGTCGCACACTGACGACTTGGGCAAGCACACCTTGTTGGGACAAACGTGGTAACATTTAACTCCTGAAAAGCAAAAGACAGCGCAGCACGAAGAGCATGAGGACGGCCGACACAAACACCTGCAGGTGCTCTACGAGCGCACTCACCGCAGCTTCCCTCCTCGCTGCTGTCGGCGCACTGACCCGAGCACTGGCTGCCCTGAGGTTTGCACTGGCCGCTGGCACACAGCACTTCTCCCGGCCTGCAGGAGGCTGAACGTTTCACACGCAGGCGGAGACACAAAGGACACGAGCAGATCAGACTTGATGAAACTTGGAGCATTTTACAAGCTCGTTACAAAAAATCTGTTTTTGTCTTATATAAAATAAGAAAAACACAACATTAATTAGGGATGCACCAATATAAAATTTTCATCTGATATCGATATCCAATATAATTATTGCTGTTATGGCCGATAACCGATATTTACAGATATAACACAAACACACAAATTGCATTATACATATACGCACAAACACACGTTGGGGTTTTTTGATACCGTAAATAAACTACAAGACCTCTGACATGACTACTTCAGTTATTCCGGCTGCGCAGCATCAATATCACTATCATGATCAAATAGATGCTGCTCAACCAACCATCTCCCCTCCCAAAACAGAAACACAAAACTAAAAAGTGGGAAATCAATATTGGATGTTAATATTGGCCCAGTTTTACATATCGGACCGATACGATATTCTAAAAAATGACCAATATCGGCCAATTCTGATATTAGTAACAAAATATAATGCATCCCTAATATTAATGATGTTAATGTAAATAAAACTTTACTAATATTGAATAAATGTAAATCTTTCTTCAAAAAGCAGATGTTTTTGGAGTGTTTTTTGGTTCTTTTAATTAATACAGTGTTTCCGAACCCTGGTCCTCAAGGCTGCATGTTTTAGAAGTTTCCCTGCTTTAACAAACCTGATTCAGATGATTGCAGTTCAACAAAAGTCTGTTAATCAGTTACCAATTGAAATCAGCTGTGTTGAAGCAGGGAAACCTCTAAAGCAGTCGTGTCTAAAGTCAGTGCCCAAGGGCCGGTGTCCTGCGTGTGTTAGGTGCTGCCCTGGTTCAACACAGCTGAACCTAAGTGCTTAAGGCCTCTGCAGATGGAATAGTGAGGTCCTTGTAACCACTACCCTGCATGTTTTAGTTGTTTCCCTGCTTTGGCACACCTGATTTAAATGAATGAGTGATTAGCATCAAAGGCCTGCTGAAGAGCAGGGAAACAACTAAAACATGCAGGATAGTGGGTCATGAGGACCGGACTTAAAAACCACCGGTCTATTGTAACGTGGGTTTGTTTCCTACAGAAGCCAAAGCATCACTGTGGGCTGTGTGGAAGTCAGCTACCAGTGTTGGGCACAGTTCCTCTTATCTGCTAATAGTGGAACTAGCTTCTGATTTCTCGCATTTTTGCTAACTGTTAGCGGACCTATTAGCTTCCGCTTACATTGGTCCCGCTAAGTTTAAATCCACTAAAAACTTCACAAGTGTAAAACTTCAACTAAATTAAAACCATGCCTTGTTACAAGCAATGCTGGACGTGTCCGGCACTGTGGCGTGTGTAGCATGTAGCATCTTTAGCAGCTAAATTTCAAACTAAGAGCATCTAAAACAAATAACAATAATAAAAAAAATTAACAACAAATACAAAACTTAGCTATGTATAAAATATGGTAGAAAAAATATTTGCTATTTGTTGTTTGACTCACTGACAATTTGACAATTTCGATCAAAGAAATGCTTTTATTCTGAAAGGGTTAAACCAGAAGCATCATAAACTAGAAGCACTCAGAGAGTGCATACCTCCGCCACCAATTACATACTGAGTTCACGCGCAAAAGGAGAAGAAAAAAAAGTCAGAGACTCGTTATGACCTAACGTTATTCATCCACAACATGGTCCCGAATTTAGCTCCAACGTTTTCATCAGTCAGATTCCACCATGTAAAACGTCTGTTTAATCCACTTTTATGA
>JAUBOC010000082.1:13602705-13635184 GCA_032275365.1 Anablepsoides cearensis
ATTATTATTATTATTATTATTATTATTATTATTATTATTATTATTATTATTATTATTATTATTATTATTAACAACAATAATAATAATAATAATAATAAATATCTCTGGAACCACTCATTACATCAAGATGATCCATGTTTCAAAATGTAGCTTTTAAAGCCAGGAATCTGAAAATGTGATTGACTCATTTTGACCAAACTTGACTTACCGGTAATCCTCGGTTTGGTCACAAATAATATGATATTAAAACTAGTCAGTAATCCTCACCTCCCAGTGCAAAATGGCCACCTGCCAGTGAGCGATGGTGTCGATGCTCTCCAGGCGTCTCTTCCTTTCATTAATTAAACTGGCCACATTCTTCATAGCTTCATATGCCTTACCGACACAAGTGTAGTCACTGTAATCAAACAAGGACATCTCTTAAGAGCAGACTAAAAATATAGCCCATAAAAAGAAAAGTGACCCACGTCTTGATTTATGAGCAGCTATGATGTGAGGTGATGAGGTGTACATGCAGATACCAGCTAACAGGACTTCTCTTGGGTTGAACATGTTCTGTCAAATCTAAGGATGCAACACTTTTGTGTGGAATGCTAACTGTTGTGCAACGATTGGTGAATGTTGTCTGGTTTACTGCCTCGCTCTGCGGCTGCTGCTGTCAGTGTCACGTGCTGAATGCTACATTTACAAACATTACCCTTGGATCTGTGACAAACTTGATCGTTATTGTGCACATTTGTTTATAATGCAGCATATTTTTATGATCCTCACACCGATCAGCCACATTAACCAACCAGCAACACCTCTTAAGTTAATTTAGTCCCTCTAAACCCTTTGGGTATTTAATCATGTTCCTCAAAGCTTTTGTGCTGAAGCTGGTGGAAGCCACTGTCATCAG
Source organism: Anablepsoides cearensis (assembly GCA_032275365.1). Lineage (NCBI taxonomy): Eukaryota > Metazoa > Chordata > Actinopteri > Cyprinodontiformes > Rivulidae > Anablepsoides > Anablepsoides cearensis. Next base: position 13,603,604 of record JAUBOC010000082.1, read on the forward strand.
GGAGTTTTGTTGCCATGGTGGGAGTGTTGTGTCTCTAATAATGCTGTTGGTTGCAGTGTGTATTAATTACATAAATGCCAGGACTCAATATTTCACAGTAAATCTTCCCACTGTGATGAAATGACCCATCAGTGGCTTTATTGTTGCATCCTGAATCTTATTTTTGGGATAAACACTGGGCATGATAGATGCTACCTGTGATCTTTGGGGGTGTACTTCAGCAGTTCCCCCAGCTGTAAGGGGTATTTGCAGATCTTCTGAACAGGCGTAAGCAAGAAGCCAGCGAGGGAAATGTCAATCATCTGCTGGAGGAGGCGACAGGCCTCGAAGAAATGCTTGTATTTCCCTATCTTCATGAGGCCCTGCAGCTCGGCACAGGCTGCAGGGTGAGTGTTGCAGTATTCAGAGTAGACTGAAAAGCCCTCGCCCTGAAGAGAAACACAGCAATGTTCCCAATTATTCAGATTTATGACACCAAATCTGTTGAGACATAACTTTTGTGTCGTGGAGGATTTTTTTTTTTTTTTAATGCCAAGCAACAACCTGCAGGAGGAAGCAGGAGCCTATTTCACTGAGATGCGGCTGTTCTTTGTTGTACTTCTTCTCCAGGTCTTTGAGGAACTGCCTCTGGAATTTGTAGATGTCTTCTATGTTGCTAAAGATGGTTTTCAGCTGCAGGTCAGTGAACATGTTGGGGTATTTCCGGCACTGACGGATGTAACCCTGAAACAGACAATTTTTCAAGTTTCAATTCTGGCCAACAGGGGGCGCTACACTGTGAAGGTAAATATTTAAAGGGGCAATATCATGTAAAATCAACGTTTTATATCATGTTATAGTGTTATCCTCTCATCAAAAACATGCCCTGAGTCTTGCTTTGACTCATTCATGCATGTTTGAGAAATCCTGTGTTGTCCTGAGGCAGCCAGGCAGGGGAGCAAAAACCACCGGTTGGGACTAGAACCACCTTTTGGGACCAGCTCAGCTTTATGAGAAGTTTAATTGCTATTTAAAGGGGTAATATTATGCGTTTCCCAGGCATATATTTAAATTCTATACCATAATAAAATAACTATGTCACCTTCAGTAGTTATTAAAATGCTGTTTATATGTTTAAATGAAAAATAAACTTGACTTCTCATCATATCTATTTCTAAATAGATATGATGAAATTGGCGTCTGTCTCTTTAAAAACCTTACTTCTGTCCCGCCCATTTCAGCACGGGGCCGGGTGGGAGTGTGTGCTCTGTGATGAGGAAGCTCAGCTTGGAGACACAACACAGAGGAGGAGCTGGTCCCAAAAGGTGGTTCTAGACCCAACGAGTCATTTTAGCTCCCCTCCCACAGGACACTGCAGGATTTCTCAAACATGCATGAATGAATCAAAGCAAAACTCTGGGCATGTTTTTTATGAGAGAATAACATAAAAATAGGATATAAAGCTCAAATTAGTTGATTTTACATGATATTGCCCCTTTAAACTTATAAACAGCATTTTAATAACAACTGCAGGTGACATAGTTATTTTATGATGGTATGGAATTTAAATATATGCCTGAGAAACATAATTATGCCCCTTTAAATAAGGCTATTTTTTAAAGGTAATTCTTGATAAATTGCTGTAACATTAATGGCATTCACTAAAATTTAGATCCACTTCATTAAAAAAACAAGCCGTGTACGGACCAAGTTAAAAAGTTGAATACCTCGCAGATGTCTTTTAGGTGTTTGATGTAAATGCGTTCAGTATTCATGATTTCCTGAACCACGTTGGTTCTCATCTGCTCCCTGTGCTGAGTGGCGTGAGTGTCCTGGGGAGCTGGATCTTTCTTGTCCGCCACACTCTCCACACTCTCGGCGCCCGAGTCCTCCTGGTTCACACGCACCTGAAACAACCACAGAGTCGATCACAAAACACCCCTACTTCACATCACTATGGTGTGTGCAAGCTTAACAAGCTCACCAGCATTGATTCTGCAACAACCAATTACTCAACAGACGGCCATCTGCCAATCAACTAACCTCACCATGGCGACCACAGCCTGACTAATTAAGACTCAGCCGTCAATCAATCCTCCGTCACCACAGGAACCAGCTGAGCCCCTCAGCTCACCATTCAGAGGTTTGTTTGGGTGCTAAGCCAGTTTGAAAGTCTTTTCAGAGCAAACATGCAGGTCAGAAAGTCCACTTACCCTCACAAAGCTGGAGGGGAACCAGCCTTCTCTGTCAGCCCCCCTGCCCCACCACCACTCCTTATGCGAGGCGTCCAGGACACGGATTACATCCCCAGCTTTGAAGGACAGCTCCTGCTCCTCCATGGACAGATGATCCCAGAGGGGCTCGGCGTACACCGCCTGCCCAGAGTTTATCCACTGAGCAGCAGATGACATAAACACACGATTACATGAAGGACAAGTCCGTGTCGAACATGGAAGATTATATTCAGACATGCGTGTGAAGCGGCCAAACATTTTAGAAACATTTTGATATGTTCCTTCATGAGACAGATGGCGGGATGTTCCTCCTCAGCCTCACCTCGTTGAGTACAGAGAGGTCCACCCCCGGCTGGAGGTAGGGCGTGCCTTCGGAGAGCTCATCGAAGCTGCTCTCCTCCTCCTCGCTCACGCTGTCGTCGAGTGTGGCCACGCGCTCCGACACACCATCTGCAGCGCGCAGATTTCAAAACCGAAAACAAGGAATTATTGACATTCTTCTGCGCCCCGTGTTCCCACAGAGAGAAATCTGTTGCATCTGGTAAACAAGCCCCCCCCCTTTTCTCACCGCTGAGCACTCGGTGGATTTTCCGCCGTCCCACGCGGTCCAGTCCAATGGGGGTGCTCTGAGAGAGGACAGAAGGGCGAAACCTGGCGGACACTCCTTTGTAGGGGGGCACCTGGTGGGAGGGGATGGGTGGTCGCGACAAAGGCTGCAGCAACAATAAAAGGGGAGAAAAAAAAAGCTTTCACCAGCTACCTGATAAATCCTTATTACACAGGAATAACAGAGCTGCGACCTCTCGGCAGTTGGCATTCCGATCCAAGAGTCTGGGGCAGTAACTTTGGGATTTTCATCTGTTTTGTCAAAGCACTTTGGGAGACATGTAAAATATTATCATAAACAGAGGTGACAGAAAATGAGTAGCAGATGGAGCGAAGAGTTTCGCCTCTAAATCAAACCTAGAATCTTGAAATTGATGCCTGAAGGTTTTAACCCTTCATCACACCACGACTTAAGATTTTTCTAGTATAATCAGTAAATATTAAATGTGTGGATGTTTTTGCAATAGCAAAAAGAAAAAAAAAGTTGAAGATCTCAAAAGTGTTTTTAATACAAAAATACTTTCACTTGTTTTTTTTTTTTCCAACCCTGCAAAAATTAGGGCAGTTTTAAATTACCGTATTGTGCTCAGTATGACCTGGAATTCAAAGAAGCAGTGGGCAGGAACTGAGTACGTCTAAAGCTGCAGATTAGAACCAAAAGATTACAATCTGATTCACTTTCTGAACAGAGGAGAACCCATGATGGTGGCGAAAAATGTAAACACAAAAGTAAAAGCAAGTTTTTGGTTTGTTTATTTTAGCCAACTGTAAAAATATGAAGCTTTTATTCTTGTGGATCTTTATCCATTTCACACGTTTTATAAATAAAAACTCATAAAGGGTTTTGTAAAAAGCATATCTGGCAGGTAAAAGCAGGTAAACGCTTACAGAAGGTGGGCGGTCTTCCTCTAACTCTGAATCTGCAGGGAACAGGCCCACGGCTCCGATCACTGAGATGCGTCGATGTTTTTGCACGTCTCCGTTCATGTTACAGTTCTCAGGAGCCATTCCGTTCCTGTTATCGCTGCAGACTTTCTGCAGCCGCGTGTCAGATGTCCTTTCCTCATCAAACTGCTCAGTCACTTCCTCGGGGATGAAATGCTTCCTGGAAACAAGCTGTGCGTAGTCGGAAATGGGCCGAGGTCTCGGGCGCCCACTTCTTCGCCTGGGCTTGACCGAGGAGGTTTCTGTGGAATCTGCTTCGGTAGAAGATGTGGGCGATACGGGTGACTCTGAGGAGCATGTTGGGGAGATGGAAGGTGGGCTGCTGGTAGCTGCAGATATTTCCTCTGTTTGGAGGAGTGGTTCTAGTTTTTGTAGATCTGATCTCAACTGGAAAAATTTAAAAAATGAAAACAAAGTCAGAGTTACAGATGATTTTACTTGTTAAATAAACTTTCAAGGTTTGGAGCAGCCGGCTAGAAAAAAGCATTTGTAAATAACTTATAAAAGGAAAACATAAGACACAGGTAGAACAACGGGATTCAAAACTAATTTAAAGATCTTTAACAAAACTGTTATAAAAGCACAATTTTCTTATGACTTAACCATTGTTCACACAGTCAACTCTGTTTACCAAATTTTAACACTACACAGATATCACACAAGTGTTAGAATTTATATGTCAGAAGATATAACACCCCCAACAATCAGCTCATGGTTACATAGAAATTAGGCTTTTAGATATTCTGCAAATCTAAACCTCACCTCTTGCTTTCCTTGATCTGGCTCTGAGCCCCGGCATATACACTGGAAAGGCACACAGAGTCCTAGCACCATTGTGAATCGCTCAAAAACACTGGCCGGCTGCTGGTCCTCAAGGCCAAGTCCCTACATTTTTTTGAGGCCAGTTAAAGCCCCGTGATGTCTGAAGTAAATGAAGGTGGTTTTCCAATTCATTTTAAAAAAGAAAATCCGGTTATCCCAAGGCATTTTCCTAAACTTCTGCATTAACCGACCCGTCTACTTGGTGGTGCTGTTAGCTGTCGTAGGCCCGGAGCTGCACTTTGATCTTTGCAGCTACAACAGAAGTGAAGAAAGAGAAATGAGGCTGTGCTTAGTCTGAGCCTCCTGCCCTCCCTCGGGAATAGGACTATGGAGCCGTTTTTGCGTAAGGGGTCACTAATCATAAACAAAGCCTAATCATTAACTCTCCCTGCTCCTTCAGAGAGCCTGGTGGCGCAGTGAGCCGGCTGCAGCATGTGACTGAATCAGAGGACGTCAGGAATCATACATGGCAGACAGGAACAGAAGGGTCAATCAATGTTAGACCTTTTTTTTATCTGACGCACAAGAAGACTTTGGACTGCTCACAGCTTGGTTTTTCAGCATACGTGCACCAATACAGACAAGCATGACACTATCGTGGGAACATGTCTCAATAAATTAGAACCATACTAAATTCCAAGGTCATTTCTGAATTACAGGAGTTTTTTTATTGCCAAGTGAAGGGTGAAGGCAAATCCAAATCAAAAAGTCTATAATACTGCTTTAAATGATAGAAACTTAGCTTTTATCTGTTTTTCAGTGCTTTCCTTCTCTTTGAATCTTTATTTGTTTGTGCTTTACAATAAAAATGAATGAATTCTATGAATTAAAAAAACCAGGTGAATCATTGTTGTTATTAAACAGCAGCATATTGAACCCATTCAGGCTTTTGAAAAGTATGCATACATTTTACTTAAATAACCCCAAAACATTAATTAATAATAATTTATAAAATGTTAGCTTTATTATGATATAGTTTACCAGCTGCTCTTTGAACTACCTCAGTTTGGAGGAAATCCATTAATTCTGACAGGATTAACAAGTTAATGGATAGTCTGAATGAAGCCAGATCAAAGTGGTTTGCTGCTATCTTAAAACAACTCCAATCAAAATATTTTATAGAGTAGAACTTTTGGTGCCACCTGGAGCTTATGGCAGGAATATCATAAGGTTTTGATCAAAATAACCATGTTAGTCTGAGTGGGAACTTTAGTGTTCAAGAATTCATCCACCTTTTTAAGCAACATTTTTGGTTTAAATGCATTAAACTATGTGCAAAAGTTCCTAACAGCATATTCTTGTTTTCAGGTAAAATGATGGATAGAAAAAGAAACATTAAAGATAAACTAATACCTACAGCTATGTTGAATCGTTTGACAGTTTGCTGACTCACCTCATTTGATAGTGAGTTGTCGTCAGGTTGTTCTTGGTGTTGAGAAGTTTTTCTTTGGATTGGTGAGGGGGGAGATCCTTCATTTAACATTTTAGAACATTTTGTTAAAGTCAGTGTCTCATCCTGAGCAGAAATACCAGCTGAAATCTGCTCGGTTGGCTCTGAAGGAAGGGGGTCGACCACAACTAGATCCGACTGGAGGTTTCCATCGTCTTCAGGCTGACGATGACAGAGTGGTGCGTATTCAGCAGAACTGACCTGGACGGTGACGGGTAAGGGCCGACGCTGCCGCTCGTTGGTTCGTAGGCAAGGCACACGGCGAGAGTAGTTATCATGGAGACGGCTAAGTGGGGACATGAGAGATGGAGAGGTGGGACTGGGGGATGGACTTGGTCTACGTCGGCCAGTGAGGTCAGTCATGCTGCCAATTAGTTTCAGCATTTGAGCTTTGTTCTTTACGGGGCTCGTCCTGTGGCATTCTGTGCAGGTCCGAAGGTCCACTGAAGAAAAGCTGGAGGTCCTTTGGATGTTTGGTGTCCCATTTGATAAACTAGTCCTTTGGGAGTATTCCTCTGGGGATGGAGGTCTGATACACGGGGCTTTGCTACTAACAGGTAGCTTGAAAATTGGAAGGTTTTCTGAACTTACGCTCCTTTTGTTCAGAACTTTCACATTTGTCTTTTTAATCAGAGTCTCTGTTTGGACCCTAGATGCATGACATGGTTCCTGTGCAGTAACTGTAGTGTTCTTGCTACTTCCTGCTCGTCTCCCATTTTCCATGTCATGTAACATGATCCTTCCAGCACCATAAGCTCTCCTGATGCTTCTCGAGAATCGTGAATTGCGAGCGAGTCCATTAACATCATTGTCTTCATCATCGTAGTCATCAATATCCGAGCTATACTGGCCAACTGTAGCAAAGATTTGGTCTGTTAAATTTCTGTTCGTCACATTATTTCCTTCAGCTTCTGTCTTTAAAAGATTATTATTTACAGCTGAGCCATTAGCCATGTCCATGTTCGATGAAGAAATGTAGTCTCCATTGTTGTTTGCTGCAGCTTTACTCTGAATCCCTTGCAGCACCGATGATCGTAGTTTTTTAAAGGAGTCCACGACACCCAGACCTGAAAATCCTACCCAAGGCTGAGGGCTGCTGCTGCCATCGTTGCTGCAGGCGGAGGTTGGACTGTCTGCAGCAGGACTGGGAGGAGGAACGGGGCTCTTCTTGGAGTTTGAAAAAAGCCTCATAATTCTTGACGGGTAAGGTTTGCCTTCACTTTGACCTAAAACAGAGTTGGACCAGGAGTTGATGCCATTTAATCTGCTCTCATCAGAGCGAGGACCAGCAGGCATTGGCTGCACCTGAGCACTGCATCCTGACAGCAGACAGGGGACCGGGTGCCTTTCAGCGTGGTTCTGCAGTGGATATATATCACTGAGGGGTCTGCTTCGGATCAGAGGCTCAGGTCTGGAGCTGTGGATGCACCGGAGAGGGTCTTCACTTTTGGACAAGACCAGGTCTGTTTGTTCTGCCTGCAAAAGAAAGTTAAATATAAGAACTTAAAGTACAAATTAAATAACATTTTAGGTTATTTTATGAGAATATTTGAAGAAACAAAAAAATGAGAATCCCCTAATGTGAACAGAGTCCAGAGGAGAAACACATTTCTCTGAGAGCACAACATGCATTTGTCCTTGGCCCTTTATTTCTATGTCCAAGGAGAGTGGAGGCCCAGGCTGGGGCAGAGGGGGTGCAAACTTCAGCTTTAAGTGTGAGTGATTCAAGGCACTGGCTAATGCAGCCAAGGCTTTGAAGTCCAGCTTTGTGAGCGTGACTAAGCAATGAAAATTGCTAATCCATTGTGATTAATGCAATAAATTGCCCATGTTTTCTCCAGATTACATAGAAGATTAGAAGATGACGTCTGAAAAGGTTGGGTGGTCCTCGAATCTGTGACAATCGTGATATCATTACAAATTACAATCCAATAAAAGTTCACAAGGGGCTAACAAAGCAAAACAATAAAAACTGATTACTCTTCCCTCTAACTCAAATAAATACTTCTTTAGTAGGTTCTGTATCAGTCCTGAGAAGATGCTCAGACACTTGAACTTCTCCACTTGAGGTAAAAACTACCCCACGACCTGGAGGGTGTATTCCACCCCTTTCCAGTTAAAAACCATGGCCACAGCATTAGAGGATCTGACTCTTATCCCAGCGGCAAACCGCCCCAATGCACGCAGAAGGTCATGGCCCGAAGACACCAACAGAACCATATTGTCCACATAAAGCAGAGCCTGAATCCCTCCTCTCCCTGACCGAGCCTTTACATCCTGTTCATGAACACCACAAACAAGATTGAGGACAAGAGATCAGCCCTGGTTGAGTCCAACATTCATCAGGAACAAGCTGGTAAATGAAGAAAAACGTTACAAACTATAATAAATACTAAATAAAATATTGTGAGATTTTTAATAAAACGTGAGAGTTTTGAGTTAGTCAGAATTGTTTTCTTTCTCTTGACTTGCTGTATCAAGTACAAACAAAGCAGTGCAACAGACATTTGCAGCAAACTCCTGCACAAAACAACGACATAGAATATGTTTGATTACGCAATCAAATTTACTAAATATTTCTAACTTAGCATACAGGAGAGGCAGGTTGTGGCCCAGGGGCCACCAGTTGATGATTATTACATTACAGATGCATAAAAACTATTTACCACTATGGAAAACTTTACCTGGGAACCATAAAATGAACAGCCCCACATCCATCATGTTCAGAGGTGACAGGTTTTCCATTTCAAACTTTATAAATCTTACTCTTGATTGCAATCTCAGGTTTTAGAGATCTTCCTCTTTATCAGACAGTGAAAATATAAAACAAACTTAGCATAGGGTGCTAATCAGCATGATATGCTAATATCAGCATATTGGATGTTTTAGTAGTTGTTAACCTGAAAATGGCTCAATTTTAAAGGAAGAAACCTTTAACAAAACTTACCAGTACGTAAAAATGAGACGTATTACCTTCTTGAGTGCCAATAAAAACAAAAAAGAAATAAAAGTTTTAAAGAAACACTGTGTGCAGCTGCAGGGAGAATCAGGGTTTCTTAATGGTTTCCATACGTCCCTGTGCCTGTTCAGATGAGCTTTCTCAATCAAGCGTTCTGTGGAATCTGCTGTCACTTCAACCAGCTTACTCCATCGCACCGAACACTTATGTAAACACAGAGCCACCGCTGCCAAGCACTGCTGCTGACAGACACTGAACACCCTTCACAAACAATGTGCGGCTTTCAAAACTATGCTTGAATTGTCTCCTTGTGTTTTCCTCCTCCTCGAGCGGCAGAGGAATCACGTTGGGTAGCAACTGGAAAAATAGAGGATCAATAATTTTGTCTAGTTTCTAAGGAGGAAGATTGAGGGAAGATAGGAAAAGAATGTCTACAGCTTCGGCAGCCTGTTTTTGTTTTGAATGTTTGCGTCATGAAATCAGTCGTTCTACCACATGCTTTATCTTTCAGCACCTTTATGTTTTGTTTTTTTCTTACTGCGGCAGGCGCCAACTGTCACACACCACCTGGCAGATCCTAATTCTTGGCAGTGTTGACAGTAAGAACTAAGGTGAGACAGCTGCTCACCTTTTTACACACCCATAAGATCCTTTTACATTAAAGTAAATCTAGTTTGTCTCTTTAGTTTAGCTAGCACACAATATTTTAGTAGGTTTAAAGTTGATAATGAACCTACTTTACAAGTATAAAGCTTAAACTTTTACTTTGTAATACATAAGAATAAAAAAATCTAAATTGAAAGCGGCATGTTTAAAAGTAAAATCATTAGGGAAATTACAACCACAATATAAGCAAACAAATCGCATGCTTAATCAGTTAAAATTAGCAAGTTATCAATATATCAATTAAATTATGACTGCAGCAGAATACTTTATACCACATATTAAGTACAATAGAAACATAAAATCTACTTTTCTTCAAAACTACTTTTCTATCATAAACTCACTCGTTTTTAAATTCAATTTAAAGCAGATTATTAGATTATTATAAGACAAAACAAGCATCCAACCATACATTTCTGTACCATCTGACAAATATTACTTACATTTATGTTTTCACTTCCTACAGTCTGCGTGTTTAACTTTCCTGTGTTGCCCACATGCCAGGGTTGCTGCTTCTCCCAGCTTCCTCTCACTAATCTGTCGATGGGAGCGGTACACTGGAGGCCCTGGTCCAGAGTTAATTAAGAGCTCAGGGAGGAGTCCCCCCCACCACCACACACACATACATATGCGCACACACACACAAACACAATGCAGCCAGCTGGAGCCACCATAAGATTAGACTCCCGGAGAGGAGGAACAACATGCTTTCAGATACATAAACATGTACACAGCAGTGGGAAAGCAGAAATGCATTCCAAAAAAACAGGCAAGTGATTACTCAAAGCATCTTCTCACAAGCGCACGGCGCTGTCTGTGTGTGTGCACACTCGCTAATGCGTGCACGGAGCAGGGAGGGAAAGCACTGACTTGATTGACTTCGTTCTTGTTTGACCAGAGAATCAAGGCGAACAGTTATGCAAGGAATCATAAACGCATAGCAGGAAATCTGCAGAGTTCAGCTCAGCAGGGCCACGTTCAGCTGGAGGTGAGGAGAAAACTCATTAGGATAAAACGAAATGAACCTCAGATTTAAAAGAAAATAAAAATAAATTATTAAAAACCCAGACAGGATATATTAAGGCAAAGTTAAGCCTTTTTCATTTGTCTACTTTGTCTTAACTCTCAGACAGACACCCTGGAGCAGTACAAACAGTCTCACGTGTCACTGTTAAAGTCTTGATATAAAAAAGCTGAGAGGGAGACAAACCTGTCGACGCCACACGGTGTTTCACTGAACAGATTGTGGGATCAGACAATCAGTGTGCGTAAACAGGGTTTTGTGAAACTTAAGCTGCATTTACACAGTATGTCGAGAAAAAGTGGTGTGCTCCCCCCCCCCCCCCTTCTTTCAGCTGCACAAATGTCTCACTGGGTTAAGCAACTCTTGACAATAGCACTGATATGAATTCATAATAAAATATTTTTTGTGTTGACTTGATGCTTGTTTGCCAGCTTTTCTCCTCGGAGTGAAAGGTGTCAGTGAGGAGACACTGAAAAGGAAATAAATCCACCGTGTGAAGACACAGTGGGAGTGTGTATGGCCTATTCCTTCTCCATTCCAGTAATAATCTGATTAGTGAGGCTTTACTAGGTTGTGTTCAGGACTGGTTTCATCTTTACGATAGCCTAATCGGAGGGATCACTAGGTTATTCAGCACCGGCTGAGTGACACCAAAAGCTTGTAACCTGGCTGGCCCACAGGACTCAACTACAGGGGGCCCACTGGTCTTGATAGCAGAGATAAAGAGCTTATTTTAAGGACACACATCTCCAACAACCCACTGATCGGTGTCATTTTTACAATGGTTTAAGAAGGGTGGTTTTGAGATGAGCCCTGTGTGGAAAAAGCTCAGTTTTCTGATTGAAGTGTCGTATTTGTCCATGACCTAGTTCCCGATTATCAATGTGGCAAAGCAGAAAGGGCAGGAGGGACACCACGCCTCTTCCTATAGAGCGTGAGAAGTGCAGGTAGAGAGGCCAAAGCAGGGAGTGCCTTCGTCTCTTTACTGGGACTGAATCGTGCTCACCCGATCTGTGGGGACCGTCACAGAGACAGGCGAGCAGAAATCTTACACCACACAATGACACGGAGTTAGTGGGGACAAAACACCACTGAGCCTGGCTGTCATCAGCCTGGAGTGTAACCTGACAGCAGCGCCACAAAGAGCTTTCAAAAACCACGACAAAAAGTTTAACTACTAATCTAAGCTAAAGAAAGTTTAGATCAGAAGAAAGTGGCCTGGTGTACAAGGTATACTGTTGTTGCTTGCCGCTGAGGGCCAAAGGCAGTAATGCTTTTTCTTGTGTTTTCTAATCTGTTAGCCAAATATCCCAAGAACCATAGATTTAAGTGAAAATCTCAGAAAGTAGTCACTGAATGTACATCTACAACTCAATATTGGAGTCAACCTAATTCAGCATGGCCCCCACAGCCAACAGACTTTACAAAACAAAAATGGCTAAAGCCCATTTTTATATATATACACTGAGCTAAAATCTCATGTGGTAGTTGCTGAGAACTGTCACACTTGCTTAAATCTTTGTCATAAACTGTTGGTGTCAATATTATGGACCACTAAATTAAAATTCAGTTCAAAATTACTTTACTGATCCCAGAGGGAAATTAGGTCAATAAAATGTAATGAAATTTTCAGAAAGCAATCATCGACGACTTTCCAACTTTCGGTTTCACCCCAACTCAAAAAGCGCATTACAGCTACTCAAAATAGCCAACACAAAAATAGGTACAAGTCAGTCATTTTTAACTATATCAAGATAGTATTTGGTGTGGTAGTAGCTGAGAGTCATCATCAACACATAACCTGAGAGGTGACATCTGGTTCGTGAAAGCATTTATGACAGGGCTATTCAACTGGCCACTTCCAGCGACCAAAGTTCGGCCCGCCAATTGGTTCATTCATCTCTGGAGCCCAAACCACTGGTTTCTACTTTAATAACTCTAAGTTGTTTTAGTAAGACATGTTTGATATCTACAGAAACATCAGAATCTTGGCTTCAAGCTGGTAAAAAACAATTTCTATGAACACTCAAGACAGTTAAAACTACACACAGTTGAATATAAAAATATGAAAGTGAAAATAAATTTGGTTTAAAAACTCGGCAAGTCAGAGATGTCAAAATAATATTTGTGGTAAATAAGAGGCAGAATATGTTCTTTTTGTTTTATTATCACTACTTTTATTATAGGGTTCTGTATGTTGTATTCATGATTAAATGCAGCAAAATAAACTATTTCAAAAGTAACGGATCATTGAAATACTTGGTTTATTTGCATAATGACTTTTTGTTATTTGAAGACTATTTTTTTTTAGAAAAGGGGCAGATATTATACGATTTTTTTTCTTCTTCTGCTACCTTTCATTTATGATTTGTCTTTTTATTGTATATAGAATTTATCTTGTTTTATAAAAATGAATGAATAAAACTAAACTAAAGTACCGTAACTGCTGGATGTTCGGCCCCTCAGCTGTTGGCCTGCACCAACTGTGGCCCCCTAGTTAAATAGCCCAGATTTATGAGGTATGACCAACATGGCTAAAACTCATTTATCATCATAATTAGTTTATAATGCTATGCTATGCTATTCCTATAGCAATAAGAGGACTCTGACCTGGCTGAATAAACTGAAAATAAAAAGTTTATTATATGGTGTTAGATTGTAAAGTAAGTGTTGCCAGAGGGGTAAAGGAGAAGGGGCAATGGGAAACACTGCATCCTGAGCTCAATGAAGAACTCAGGGCCCAAGAAGAAGTGCTTCTTATTTAGTTCTGCATTAATTAACTTTTCTTGGGGCCGTTGGGCTCTTTGTAGTTTCTTTGTAGTTAGCCCCTCCCTCACCAGCTCCCTGCACAGCCTGGCATCTCCCACATCACTATAACAACCACTGCTGTAATGCTCCACACAACAACCCCCACTCCTCTTCCTCCCCCCGAGCAGGTCCCATTTCAAATCACTGCAGCTGCTTTCAGTGTCTTTATCGAGACGCCCTATGTAAACAGTCCTGTAGGGAAGTCCAGAGGACAAGAATGATAACTCACCCTGCTCATAATGTTCTCCTCCCGGCTGGACTTCTCGACTCGGCTGCTGTTTCGCTACTTATCCATATCGAAAAGAGTGTGTGTCTTCCGGGGGCTTCTCGTTGCCCTCTCGCAAAGTCGGGCACAAAAAACAAAAAGCCCGACGAGTGCCTCCTCCTTTCATCGCTCACCCCGCAGCTGCATAGTGGCTGAAACAAAACGGCTCACCGATTTTAAGCTAGCTCCGCGAGCTCACTGATAACAAAACTTCTTCTGAGAGTTGCGCAAAAACCACACGCGAGGTGTCTGATTTCACTTTCCAGGACCGGCAGAACTCGTCGGTGAGCGTAAGATAAACAGTGAAACAAATGATATGACTTGAGGTTAAGTCAAAGAGCCGCTCGGTGTTTCGATAAGCAACAGGAGGTTCTTCTTGGAAGATTGGGGTAGAGAGCATCATCCGTGCACTTGTTGCAGTCGCAGGGGGAGGGGCTCGGAGAGGTTACAGAGAAGGTTATTGGTTAACCATAACTTGACCACTCAGTTGACAGCCAATAGAATTTTAGCCCGAAATTCTAAAACCAAACCCATCTCGACGGCTCCGCATGAGAAAGTTAGTATGGCAGGCCGTTGTGACATTTAATTAAACATTTTAAAAAATATCTTGAAAAATAGATTTGGTTGATTAAAGGTTAAATAAAAAAAATAAAAAAATAAAAAGTATGCTCCCACTAATAAGAACTGAAACCCAAAGTATCTAAACTGAAGTTCAGACTTGTAAATAATTTTTTGCTCTTAATTGGCATGTTCATGATTCAGAATTTAAGATTTTTTTAAAATATTTCAAAATTTTGTTATGTAAAATGAAATTTATGTCTAGTATTAATTAAATTTCAGATATCTGAAATGTCAGTGTATCTGAAAACTCAATACTTGTTTCGGAAATAATTATATTAATGTCATCAGGTTATGTTGATTGTTGACAGGTTTAATGGCATTTTAGATCACTGAAATTTTCCTTTTAATTGGTCAGGTTTACATTTTTTGTTCAAGAATTTCTTTGCACTAAGACAGACAGCAGCTTCAAACAGTGCTAAATCACAACATACATCACATAAAACCAACTAAACCTTAAAACATGAAACTTAAAATATGCTCAAGTCAAGCTTAAAGACTTGCATCATAGATCTTGAGGAACTATGATATAATAAAGTACATAACTTACCATAAATACACAATGTTACACCCGCCTCTTAAGACCGGGTCTTCCAGTTGCTGCCGGCACAGTGTTCCTCATGTCATGTCAGTGAATCACGACAAAAGAATTATTGTCATGAGTAGGCTTATTTCTGTTTCCATGCCCATCCCTCAAAACCAGAAAAAAAAATACAATATGTTTGTGAGTGCTCTTTGTTGTCTGACAAAATGCAGCTCAGATTAAACCTCTGAATACTTCCTTTTCATTTGATTTAAAAATAACTTTTCATCTGACACAGTCATTCATTCATGCTAATAGCAGAATGATCAACACGTTCCGTCTCTTTGCAGAGTGTGACTTATCTTTCTTGAGTTTTTGTGAACTTTAAAATTTGTCATGCTTTAACAATGTTGCATGCTCGGCTCAACTTGCAGCAAATAAAAGCCAGATTGAATTTCTGGATACTTCTCTGAAAGTTTCTTCTTAGCTCCACACATTGTATCACAAATACTTTTAGTATAAAACTGCCTAAAAACATATTTTTATGCAGTAAAACTCTTATTTATGAGTTTTTGAAGTTGCACAAACATTTATGCAGTTTGATAAGTTTTCAAATAAACTGTTTCACAAATGTTTTGTATTTTGATTTTCTTCAAATTATATTTTAATATTGAGAAATAAGTTACTAGTTTTATATTAGATTTTTCAATTATTTTAGAAAATTACTAGAATAAAGAATAAGTAAGAATTTTGAGATTTATTTTTTAAGTGTATTTTTTAAACTTTTAGTCATTTTGTCACCTAAAATTTGTCATTTGCATATGCAATTTGAATTTGCAGTGTAAAAATGTAGAACATATATATTTTGAATGAGAACCAAAGAGGCACAAAGTTGAATATGAACACATAGCAAATTTGTTTTAATATTGTTTTTTACATGAACTCCCTCAAATAATGTTTCACTTTTTTGTATTTATATCGCCAATGATCCTTAAATCTTTATTAAACTCCTCCAAAAATGATAAACCCAGAGAAGGTTGTATCATCATCTTCATCAGCAAAGAGCCCATTGTACAGTTCTCCTCCAGCCACCTGCAGCCACACCCTGTCGCCCACCTCCAGGTGCAGCACAGCGCCCCCTGCTGCCTGATCCTCGCTGTTCTGGTAGTTATCCGTAGTGTGGATGATTCTGGCCCCGTTCTTCACGAGGGCCACTTTCACATTCCGAGAATAGACTGTGATGTGGTAGGTGAAGTAGTAGGCACCGGCCGAGGCGCAGGTGAACCTTCCTGTTTGTGGGTCGTAGTGATTTTGCACGTTGTAAATAATCTTGTCGAAGCGAATCGGCACGTTGGCTGCTGGGAGTTTAGTCTGAGCTGAGAGTCCCACAGAGAAGGCGCTTTTAGGGATTATGGGTGTCTCTCCCTTTTCGCCCTGCTCTCCCTTCTCTCCTCGAGTGCCTCGCTCTCCTCTGTAACCGATGCTTCCTTTGTGACCTGGGACACCAATGTCTCCCTTTGGGCCTGGCTTGCCAGGGGGTCCCAGAGGTCCCTGAAAGCCTCTGTCACCTCGAAGACCAATTTCTCCTTTTGGACCATCTGGTCCGAGAGGTCCCAGGTCTCCTTTAGGCCCAATGGGGCCTGGAAGCCCAAGCTCTCCCTTATTTCCTTTCGGCCCGATGGGCCCTTGCACTCCTTGGGGCCCCATTTTCCCAGGAGGCCCGCGCTCCCCATTATCACCTCTTTTTCCTTTGAGCCCCGCTGGGCCAGTTGCACCTGTATAAATCAGATTTAAGTCAAACTGAATAAATATTTTAGGCAAATAAACTGCAACAAATACATTAAATAAAAAAGTGATATGAATAATATTCAAAGATTCATACCAATGTCTCCTTTGTCCCCTTTGTGGCCATTGTTACCTGCTTGTCCAACTGGTCCAATCTCACCTTTATATGAGTTTATAAACAAAAATTTACATTATTACAAGTTGCTGATATTAAACATGGAAGCAAACAGAAGTAGAGTCAATTCTAAAGAGATTAAATTATTCTTACCGTGGTCCCCTTTGTCCCCTCTGAGTCCATCCCGGCCGTCCCTGCCAGGCGCCCCGTTGTGGCCGGGATCCCCTGGTATGCCCGGGAATCCACAGACACAGCCTTTGGTTTGCGTCGACTCCTCTGCAACACATCTGACAGCCAGGAGCACCAGCAGCAGAGTAACCCCAATCCTAACTCGTGACATTGTCAAAGCTGCACTTTCAGACTTTTAGAAGTTTGAGTATGGCACACGGTTCACTCAGACTCAAAGCCATCCCATTGGTCCGTGTTTTTAGTTTACTTGTTAACTCTGCTCCATCAGTTATGCAAGACCTGTGTCCCTCCAGCTGCTTCTCCAACCAGGCTAGGCTAATAATAAGCTCAGGACAAGAGGTTTACATAGTTTCACATGAGCTGTCTTGTTACACAGAGTAGAAAACTGGACAATACCCAAAGAAAAAGAATTATATTGTTTGGATAACATCTCCTTCATGGGTATCACATTTATTTATTCTGGTGTATGAACTGACCTTTAAAAAGATTTTTAATTTAAAGGTTCAGTTTTAATTAAATTCTGGTCACTGGATGCTAACATGTTAAGTCATGCATGCTTTTTATTACCTGCCATGAAAAAATAAACAATGAACCGGAAGAATTGACCCCATAGACTGAGTCACTGTCATTAAAATGATCTTTCAGATATTTTTGAAGTGGGATTATTTGGAGCAATTGTCAACAATCAGTATCTTACCTGTTGTGGACAGCGTTTTTGAATGATATCAGTTTGAAGAAAAGATGAGCTGATTGTTAGTTGGAGTGGGGCGATGAGTAAAATGCTGACATTTTAAAACAATTTCAGTCTCTATGGCTGTTTGCAAGAACAAATAAAGACAGCAGCAGCTAGCTGTAGCACATCCAGTGCAGCCTGGGGTACATTTTGGCAGGAATATCATCACATTTTGTCTGGAATAACCATGTAAAAAAGGATGGCATTGTAAAAGGTTAAGACAACAGTAAACCACTTTGGCCTTGGTCGCAACTGGACTAGCCAGTAGCTCATCAATTCAGTCAAGCTTAAACACTATTTCTCCAAACTGGTTTAGTTAAAAAAAGGTATCCACAACAGGTAAAATACTGATTGTCAATGACATTTTTAAACTGACTGCAACACACTATCCCTTTAACAATTATCTGTTGTTTCTCAGATTCTCATAACTACTTTTTGTTTCCGTTAGGCTTAGAAATAAATACCAGAGCAACATGATAAAGCTACTTTCATGCAGAACTCCACAAACAAAATGAAGAAAAAACTTAAGTCTCGGTAAAACAGAAACATTTGCTTTAATAGCAGTTTTAGTGGATCTTCTGTTTTCAATACCTTCTATACCTAAAGCTAAGATGAGTTAGAGGGATTTCACATCGTGCTGCTGAACAAAGACTCACTGTTACTCTGGCTTGAAGCAGCCACCGACATCTAAATCATTATGCTGCACTGCTGACACTTTATTAGATTGGGCACATGGAAAGGCTGGAGGGAGTGGCTGGAACATAAAACCAACATAACACACCAACCTCAGCATTATGCAAGATCGAAACAAATGTTTTTGTTTTCTTCATACTTTTATTTTTATTTTTTCCCACAGTTCTTCTCTCAAGCCTCCAGATATAAATACATTTTGAAAAATATAAACATAACACACATAAAAGTGTTCATTCAAGCAGTGTGGTTTAACTGGCACCAAAAACGTTAATGTCATACACGTTGGCTATTGCACATTTACTTGTTCGCTGTGCACAAATTAGACACAGCACGGACAAAATAATGCAACCTAACATAAAACATAACGAGGGCGTGGCTCAGAACGGATGACTCTCATTCATCATTCGAGACCAGTACGTCAGGACCCAGAGTTTGAAGTCCACCAAACCAGGCACAACGTGAGGTTGATTTGGTTACAGAAGATACTGCAACAAGGCTTCAGACAAGAGAACAGACTCAAACATCACTTACTGAGCCTCATCAATCCAAAAGGGATAGTTCATATCTCTTGAAATGTGGTTCTGTTGCAACGTTATAAAAAACTAATATCTTATCTGTTGCAGATATTAGTTTCTACAGAAATCAAAGGATGTGAACTATCGCTTTAAGGATAAATAATAAGACAACGGAAAGCTCTATGATCCCTAAAGTAAAACATACAAAACTTTAAAAATAACAGTACATACAGCATGCTGTAACAGTTACAGTATCTCTGAGAATATGTGTACATTACTGATGGCTTTATTGTGTATTATTTGAAACTTTATGAGATTTTACCAAACAACTGAGATTCACATAAAGTAAACATGAACTCTGAAAGTATAAGAAACATAGTTAAGTCATTTTTATATTATGTTCTGTAAAATAGTTATTAATAGTACTTTAAATGCCATGACATCACTCTCTGAGTACAGAGTGGACAAAACGGCATGTGTCTTTGTCCAGGCTAAGCTAACGGCTAGCCAAGCCAGAACCCATTAAAAATACTACATTTTTAGGCCTATAAAGTAAGTCTTTCTCAAAATCAACATACAGATGTGAAAGAACGATTCATTAGTTAATATTAAGAGTCTACGTTTTTTATGAGTGTTTAGTTTGTTGTTTTTTTTACTAAACTGAACAATAACCGTGCTGCTACACAAATAGCTGAGCAAAGGCTGATTTTTCTGTTGCTCAGATGAAAAACAGCAAAAAACTAAACACATTATGTACTTCAAAAAAAGTTTATTATTAGCTAATAAAATATTCTTTTACTATGATATGTTTGGCTAGCTATTAGCTTAGCCTGGAAGAAGACTTTTGCCCTTTTCTCACTCTGCGCTCTATGGCTCCATGATAAGGTACTAACTACCAATAACTACTTGACAGAACATCACCTCAAAAATAATAAGACTACTATTCTTTCAGGAGGAAGGACCAACAGAATGAGAGCTACAGCAGTTGACATCATTTTTCTTTTGTTTTCAAGAATCAAAGAAAACACTTCTGGGGAAAAAGCAGCACTTTCAGGGAGACTGAGGTTAATATGGAAGGTGCTACAAAGCTTGGGAAAGTTTTGGAGCTACAACATTTGTGGTATTAGTAGAAAAGAAAGTCTGGAAGCAGGAGGGGGTGGGGGGACGTGTTAGCTGGTAGGTGGTCTACATGATCTGACGGTGCATGCCGTAGCCGGTCATTCCGGCTTGGGAAGCCCCACGGTTGCTGCCCATCTGCAGGCCGATCAGACTCTGTCCCTGACGCAGCTGCTCTTCGGTAAAATCTCGTCGATATCCTTGAGCTTTCCTACAGGACAACGAAAAGTACAGTTTATGTAAAAATGCGAGTTTATGAAGCTTTTTTTGTTGTTGTTGCCATGAGGTTCTTCCATACCTGTGGAACCAGTCTCTGTCACCTTTGTATTGACCATCGTCTTTCGTGACCGCCAAACTACCCAGAGCCATCAGGGTTCTTTGTACTGCAGCCATGTCTTTTCCTGCAATGAGCAAAATAACCCATATTTCATCACAGATTATAATTGATGGGAATGTAGCTGGTTAGTGAGGTTCTTTACCTTCCCAGAGGTCTACAGTTTGGAAGATGTCTGTGGTGGTGACTCCGTAAGCCTCTGCTGCCTGCAGGAACTGGGAGATCTTCTCCATTTGTTTAAAGGCCATCTGCGTCTCTGTGATCTTTTTGATGGGTTCTTTCCCTCTTGGATAAAGGCTGTTGATGAGTCGACACAGGATCTGGGAAAGACGGAGGTCAGAAAACTTTTTCAATCACATTTCTGTGAACCCACTGCACCAAGTTTTGCATGAAGACATTAGTTTAATCTTTCCATATTAAGTTATGCTCCTATCGCTTTAATAAGATGAAAAATCACATGAAAGAGCAGCTATTTAAAGGCCCTGTCACACTACAACTTATGCCAACTTATGAATCATTTTTTTATGTCTAAATTGCTAATAAAAGTTATATATTTGATAAATTTGTCAGAATTACATTATGTACACACCAAAAAGAAGCTTCCTGTTGATTTTTTCAATTCCATCTTCAAGGTGGACATCTTTAAAATGTTCATAAGTTGTCTAGTGTGACAGGGCCTTTATAGTAAAACAGCTGAGCAAAAGACATGGTTTTAACGTTTAAAAATGAGTTTTATCAACAGAAATTAGTGTCTATTTTTTATACATTATTCTGAATAATTTATTTTAGTTGTAGAATTGTTGCAGTGTTGCATAGGTTCTGAACTGCTAGCTGAAAATGCTTACAGAAATACTCAATGTGAAACTTAGTATTTTGATATTAAATCCCTGTTTAAGTTGGGAAAATTTGCTTTTTATAGCAGCTTGCATCACCATGACAGAGCTTTCACATTCTACCTTAAATAATTCAACATATTTCCATTTTAAGCAGCAAACGGTCCACTCACTGTTCCATCCATCAGCCATTTCTGGAAGTTCTCCCTACCCGGCTGTGGTTTCTCCACGTTACCTCCACACTGGGCCACTATCCAGTCCACCAGACGCTGCTCCAGGTCAGGGTCGTACTTCTGCTCGATCTTCTCCTGCACCTCTCGGCTCAGTCCGTAACTGGGCCCTCTGTTCGCCATGGCAGATGTCTCTCAGTAATATAGCTGGAATAAATCAAAATACACGCTAAAGTTATTTTTATTCATTTAAAAATATATTAGAATGAGCTTAAACTAGAGGCTCAGTGTTTGTTTTGAAGTGGGCAGCAGCAGGTTTTCCTTTCTTTGAGATCCACACAGAAGCACGTGAGGGCCACAGAAGGGTGTGGTCCCTTGGCAGAGACATGCCCTCTTATTGCCATGGCAACATTCTAGCCTGTTTCCGGCTCGTGATGCTGAGCTGGGATGTTATAACCCACAGGATGGATGTTTTTTTTTGCCGAAAGTTGGAGAAAACACAGAGCCAGCATGCAACACTGTTTGGTAAAATTGCGTCACTCATGTGACGCATTTACGGTCTGATCTTTACCCGTCCTCATCGCATCACATTTTCCAAAAGTTAAAATAGGATTATTTAAATAAAGTCCAGCTTATTTTAATATGTCCACGATCCTTCAGATAACTGCAGCTTTAAAAAACAGTTTCCAAATCGGAATGCACCTGCCAAAAAAAAAAAAAAAAAAAAAAAAAAGCGCAAAAAACTGCGACAAATGCGCGTTTCTAAACGCAATTATGACGCGCAGTGAACGCGGGGTTATTAATAAAGCAAAGACTTACTGAAGAGGACAGAGCCGTCCCGTACTTAATCCCGCTGAGCTGGACAGAACTGAGGACGGTGCCGGACTGCTGAAGCATCCATACAGCACACAGCACGAGCGCGTCGGGCCAGACCGGACCGGACTCTGTCCGGGAGGGGGCGGCTGACTGCTTTTATATGCGGCTCCTCCAGGAGGGGACGCTCCGCTCAGACGCACCCACATCTCTGATGAAGTGACCCTCAGTAAACACGTGAATGCGTCAAATCGATGTTGTCTTTGTCCTCGGGCCCAGTTCAGAACAATGTGTGCAGATACCACCTTAAATATTACCTTATCCTCACTGAGAGTCAGCACAATGTAGCTACTGACACGATCATTGACTCATGCAGAGATTTAAATAGCTGCTTTAATTTCACCCCTAACTTTATGTTTGGCTTTTACAAAATTCAGATTATACTGAGTTCTCACCATTTATTTCTTATCACACATTGAGAGAAAGTGATTTATTATACAATTTGTGACAAAGTTTGGATGTATAGCGAATGTAAACAATATAATGATTTGCAAATCTCACAAACCCATATTTTATACACAATGGAACATTAAAAGATGTCTTTTTGAACTTAATGTCAGCAACACATCTAAAAAAAAATGTTAGGGTCACTGTGAAGCACCTTGTCTTCTTTTAAGTCTGTAAACATTTAGGATTTTTTGAGTTCTAAAATTTGCATCAATTGAGCTTTTACTTTAGGCTGGCCATGTGGCACCAGTGCACCCCTATAACAACAGAGAGGCAAGCTTTGTGCACTGATAACAAGTTGGACGGCCCCTCTCCTCTATTATATGGAAGACTCAATGCTGTGGTTTTCAATTTGTTGCAACATGCCCTTTCAGCAGTTCCAGCCTTTTGCTGAGGACATTAAATTTAAAAATACTTGAGTTTTTCCTAAAAGTTGTTTAGTTTCTCAGTTTTGACATTTGTTATGTGTTTCATTGTGAATAATTTAAAAGCTTCATTGTATTTTGTTACATATTATTCAACGCCCAATCTTTTGTAGCATTTGTGTTATATCTGACACATCATATCGAAATGAGGATTAAGTCAAATTTGGACAAAATGACCTGATTACATTTTCAGATTCTGGCTTTAAAAGTTACATTTTCATACCTGGATCATTCTGATATCATGAGCTTATCCAGAGAGATGACTTAATTTGTCTTGTTGGTTACAATAAAACATTACTGTTTGGTCTGAATCCTTGAGTAATTTTTGATATCAATATAAAGAAGGAAACCTCAAATAGTATTTGTATATTCAGATTTCCCAGGTGGAAAGAAACAAAAACATTGCTAGCTCACAGGGAAATCTTTCTCAATTTTAAGGTGTTTTTCCTCAAAATCTTTTTTTTTGTTGATACTTCTCAAAAAAATGCTTCAAAAATGTTTTTTTTTAAATTATATTTCAGACAGTTCATTCAAATGATACATTGATAAGAGTTATAATTCATTATATTTTGACAAAATGCAGTTTTTGCACACATTTAAATCAAAACCCTATATTTGCCTATTTTTCCACATTCCACTTTTGGACTTAATCCTCGTTTCAATGTGATGAGTCGCATTTAAAAATACACAGTAAAAATGTATTAATTGGTGCAACAACCATTTCCCCTCCTCTCATGGTGTGGACTGACATTTCTAATTTAGACATAAAAAGTGAGTGAGCGCAGAGCTCAGACATAACCTAAAGGTCACTGCTGCAGTTATAAGATGACCGGAGGGAGATAAGTGGTTGATTTGCCCCACTGAGCTTAAAGCAGCTGCTTGTTAATAATCAACAGTTCAGTGGATCCATTCACCAGACCTCAGTAACTAAAGGCCAGCGGGGATGTGAAGCAAAGCAACGACAAAAACAAACCTGAGAGGCAAGTATAAACACGCTGAATAGTGTTGGACTCAAACACTCTGCAAATTTATTATTGTTCACCGTTTAATCAATGAAATATTTTCAGATTTTTGTCCAACAGGATTGTTTTAACATCTGCTCCATGTTTCAGTTCTGACATTTACCTCCCCGCCCCCTCCTTCATTAGTCTATTGTTTTATTTCTGCACAGCAATTTGCCACTGCTAATGTAAAAAGGCACTCTTTCAATTCCAATTAGGACAACTTAAAACATCTGCTTTTCAAATTAGAATAATGAAACTTAGTTGAGCGAGACACGACGTATATTGCACCATGCTATGGTTCATTGAAAAAAAATTATCGTAAAAAATGTTTTTTGCAGAACATTTTGTGCTGCTTTAACAAAACATGGAAATTTAAGAATGTATTCCATTAATTTTAATGCAGTATATGAAAGAAGAGGTTTTATCATTTGGAGCAGTTGGGTTTGTGCTAAAACACTAAAGCAGAAAGAAATCAGCAATGACCTTAAATGATGCAACTTTATAACACTCAGTTATTCTTTATGTTCTATTAAAGCATTGCGTTTTCTTTTTTTGGACTCTATTATAATAACAACAGTTTTTCATTTATTGAAAGTTGCAATTCCTTAAAGTTTTTTTTTTTAGAAAACTATTTTTATCATGTTGTAAAACACAAAACTATAAAAGTGAAAGTGGGTCGGTCACAATCAGTCATAATTGTTCAACTTTCCTTTCTTTGCAGCTGTAAAGGTTTATGTACAAAAAGGTTCACATTTGAAGCAGCACTTTAGTGTGCGGAGGTTTTATTGGCCAAAAGTAGATGAAAAGTGGAGGATAAAAAGGCACAGGAAGACTTGTTTAGTGTCTACTCAGAGGGGAAACAGCTAAACGGCATGAACAGTGGTGGAAACAACAGAAATGGAAGACAATATTGACAAGGTAACACTTTATACAATATCTTGAAACATATAAAAGTATCCTGAAGATTCAAGGGTGCAGCAAAGCCCCTCTGATCATGGTTTGCACGGTAACAACTAGGTGATGGAAAACTATGGGAAAAACTGATGCATCAAAGGTCACATTTGGCAAAGAAGCATGCTGCTGTTTGGTAATTTCCTGGAGGGCTAACTTCCCAGCTAACAGTCAGGAACATCTCCTCCTCTTCAGACCATGGTGGTCAGCTTGTCTATGAGGTCGTCGATCGTGTAGACCATCAGCTTGATGTCATCCTTCTCACACATGCGGTGCTGGCCGTTTCGCCTGAGGATGACATCGACGTCAGGGCTCAGGACGCGCTCTGCGACCTGCATGGAGATGTGCCAGGGGACGTCCTCGTCCTTCAGGCCGTGGATGAGCCGTACGGGGCAGGTGATGGGGATGGGGCTTTGAAGCACACAGTGATTCTCTGCTTCATGCAGGAAGTCCATGCTAAACTTGTAGAAACCTTCCTCTGAGTGTTTGGATGGCAGGGTCCACTCCCCCTTGTCCTCCAACTCCTTGCGAGTCTGGGCATTTTAAAGCATAAAAGATCTCACTTAAAAAAATAAATGTATATAAATAAGTAAATAAGTAAATAAATAAATAAATAAATGAAGAACAAAAAAGTTTGCAAAAAAGGAAGTGAATGCTGACAAAAGACTGACAAAATAAATTAGAGACTAAATTGTTACCCGATTTTTTAAAAATTACAAACAAAACAGAAGCTACATTTTGTAGTGTATAAAACTGTAGCTAAATCGCAAACAGTAGCTGAAAGCTTAAATCAGCAAAACAGCAGCTAAAAGTTAAAATGAGTAAATTCTTAGCTAATAGCTAGTTATCAAAATCACAGCTGAAATGAAAAAAATTGCTAAATGCTTAAATCAGAAAAAGGTGGCTAAAGGTTTAAATCCTCAAAAATGTAGGTACTAACCATAGAAAAAAGCTAAATTGAACAAAATATTAACAAAAAATTTAAATTAGAAAAACCACAGATAAAAGTTCAAATCAGAAAAAATGTAGTCAAAAGCTAAATTTGTAGCAAATAGCTAAAATATTCAAAGCCATGGCTAAAAGCTAAAATAAAAAAGCCATAGAAGCTAAGAGTGACAGCAACAGAGCCAATTAAACTAAGGCTTTCCTTCTGATTTGTAGAATTTGAACAGATTTTAATATATTTCTATGGGAAACTTGATTTTAAATAGAAGTAAAATGCAAAAAGTATGAAAGTCACAAATACTAAACATCATAGCACACTGATCTATGTTGTTTTGGTTAAAATAACACCAAGTGTGTGTAAGTGGTTTGATTACAAAAAAACAAAACAGAATAAACTCTAAAACAGGAAAACTAACAGTCTAAAAGCTGACTCAGCATCAACACAATAAGACATGTTCCCACCTCTATTGGCAGAGACTTGAACGCTGTGACAAAATGATCCGTTGCAGAGGAGATGCCCACCAGAGCTGCAGTCTTTTCAGGTCTTGCGATGGCGGCTAAAAGCATGAGCCAACCACCCATACTGGACCCCACTAAAATCTACAGAGAAACAGTAAAAACACCACAAACAACACTTAATAAAAAAAGATAAATAAATCAATAAACTGATAAACAGTCAGCTAACGCTACAGATATGTGGTGACATGGCGCCCTCTACTGGAGGAAAAGTAGACACAATGAAACAAATATTTTTCCTTTGTTTATTTTATTTTTTGGCCACAACTTTTTAATTTATATACAAATATCATATTAAGATATTTTATAAGTTTTAAACACACTTGTTGTGTTTCTTACTGAATTATCTCTGTCATAACCACCAAAACATAATGGCAAACACAGTTGATGTAACTAAAGATTTTTAGTTTTTCTCTCCTCAAACATCCTTTCATTGTTCTGCCTTACTGGTAAAATTTTAGGTGTAGTTTGACAGAAGGTTACTTTTGAGACAAATAAAAAAAGTGGTCTCTTCATTGCAGACAGTTTTATACTTAATGAGTAAAGATTTTATAACCTCATCAACAACCACCTAAAACTTGTAAAGAGTCAAAGATTTTTTTTACCTGTTGCCCCTCTGTTAACTCGTCCAACATGAAAAGAACATCTTTTTTCCAGGTACCAATAGTTCCTTCTGCTAACACCCCTTCTGAGGCCCCGTGTCCCGTGTAGTCAAACCTAAAAAAAGGGCAAATAGAGCAGTGAAACATACAATGTCAAACAATGACCACAAAAACAGAGAGTTTTTAGAAGTATGATGCTGTATTGATCCCAAATAAACAATTCCATTTGTCTAACAGGTTCAGACAGGTACAGATTTTACGTTGGTGATTCTTATCTTTACTTTTCTTTTTAAAGAGTTTGAAAGCTATGACAGCAGTGCTGTGGCTTTGTTGGTAGAACTGTTGCTTGATTGACTCCCAGTCCGAGGACATTTCTGGGTGGAGTTTGCATGTTCTCTCCATGCATGCATGGGTTTTCTCCCAGTACTTTGATTTCCACACACAGACCAAAAACATGTTAGGTTTACTGGTAACTCCAAAGTGTTCTTAGGAGTGAGTGAGAGAATGAATCGTTGTCTCATTTGTCACTATGTGTCCCTGTGATGGACTTGTCCACGGTGTACCCCGCCCCTTGCCTTGTGACTGCTGGATATGAGAAAGGAAGACAGGTAAAAAGATAATTGATGGATGGAGGAAACCTGAGACCAACCAATATAATAAACATGTTTTTTTTTTTTCAAATTCATTACTGACAGATCTTGACTCTGAGCAGGTCAGCTACATTTTACTGGATAGTGTAATAAATACAAAGTCCAGGGGTCTGATCATCTTCCTCTTGACATCTAATAGTGCCTTTAGTCATTAGACTGAATCAAACATTGTGGACTAAACCATTAATCCGGGTCATGGGGAGCTGATGCCTATCTCCAGCGGTCATTGTACAAAAAGCAAGGTACACCTTGGACAATCCACAATGAGATAAACAAGACAAACAACCTTCGCACTCTTACTCACGCCTAGGGACACTTTATAGTTGCCAATGAACCTAACATGCATGTTTTTGGTCCACATGAGGAAACTGGAGTAATCAGAGAAAACCCACATGTGCATGGGAGAACATGCAATCTCCACCCAGAAAGGCCTGAGAGGCAATTCTGCAACCTTCTTGTTGAGTAGAGCTGGGTGATACGACTGAAAAATGTATCACGATAAGCGCTTCATATCAGTCGATATACATAATTATTGATTAGTTTTTTTGTTTTACATATTTAAAATAAGGAGCAGGAGAAAAAAGGCTGATTAATACTGTCAAACTGCTGATGTGATGTTTCCTCTTTTATTCACAATTTCCTCTCGAGCTATTTCACTCATTTTCTCCTTTCACTCAACAAAAGTTCTTCATAATTTTAAGCAGTTATGAGGTGAAACATGAAACTGCTACTGCGCATGTTACTCATCAGGTTGTTGCTAGCTTTACGAAGAGTAAGTGAGTTAGTTTGGCTGGCTACAGACTGAGCTTCAGGGAGGAGCTAGGCATAAATAGGCGGAGGTTTGTATCAGCAAGCATTTAGGCAGCTCCACATGGCTACAGGAGATTCAAGGATTTCTCAAACATGCATAAATGAGTTAAAGTAACACGCTGGGCATGTTTTTGATGAGGGAATGACTTTATAACATGAAATAAAGCTAAAAAAAAAAAGTCAATTTTGCATAACACCTCCCCCGTTCAAGTTGGATTTTTTTGTACTCTTTTCAAATTAATGATTTAAATAATTTACAAACCAGTCTGCCGTTTTCACGTTTTAGGATACAAAGTTGTGAGTATAAATTAACAACATACTACCATAAACATGGGATTAAGCCTTGAGTGCTTAGAATGAAAAAAAAAAAAACAAAACCAAAAAAAAAAAACTAACACATGGGAATCAGAAGGCCAGCAAAAAATGCTGTGTCATTGTTACCTTGCAATTCTTAATGTTTTGATCTTAAAACTACAAAACAGTAGTCTTTTATGGATCCATTTGTATAGAGCAAATACAAAAACAGGGTAACTTACCTGAGATATGAGTGTCCTAACGACCTACAGAACTCTTCCAGAGACTCAGCCTTCTGTCCATTCATGTTGGAGCCATATCCTGGCAGAAAGACCACACCTGGGCTTTTCCCCTTCACTCTCCTGTAAGCCAGCTTCGGAAGGTCTGGTCGTGATGCATACTGAACTGAAGATTTGTGTCTCCTGTCTCCTAAATACACAGTAAAATGTGACATACTGAAGCACTGCCGACAACAGATCATCATCAAATCGTTCAAACATGCCATAAAAACCTATCCCATAGAAGCTAATTAACTTGTGAAAGTTTAAGATTATATGAAGATGACTCATAAAGCACTGCACTGTTCATGTTATAAAAATTTGGGACTGTTAAAACTGTCGTTTCCATCATGCCCTAAATTTTTAAAGAACGACGTATTCGCCACACCCCCTCCTCCCGCGTGTTTTATAACATCCGACTGTCCCTGGAGCGTTGCGAAATGAATTCAGTCACAAACACACACTTCAACAAACCTTGTAGTCGCGTAGAAGACAAAGCTGCAACCCCGCCATTGCATAAAAATCGTGAAAACCCTTTGCGGCAGGACCTTAGCGAGACGGCTGCCATACTGCTCCACGAACACTGAGCAAGTATCGCGAGAGAAGCAAATATCGCGAGAGCAGCGATACTTTAACTCAAGAAACAACGAAGCACAGCCAGTTGATTGAACTAAAAAGGACCCTAACACGACCTCGCTACGACGTGAACAATTAGCCCAAACGTGGTTTGTCCTTGTAGGATTTGTGGCAGAATCTTCAGGGTCGTATTAAGAACGCAGTGGGCGTGACAGAGCGTGAATTTACATAGCGACGGCATGGTGGTTTATCATTGTGGCGATAGCGTGAGGGGATCCTGGAGGAGAGCGTGTTTTGGTCTTAGATAAAACTAAAGCAGGACTTCACAAGCTGGACTCATGCTTAAACTATGACCAAGTGTGTATGGTGAACCTATTACGCCCCCACCACGCTGGCTCATGTAAGTTATTGCAGCTCGACAATAAACACCAAGGAGTCCTTTCACCTTCTCACCTGCTGTCATTATGGTCAGGCCTTCTGGACGACCACCGAAAACCTCGTCACCTGAGTTCTCTAATGCCATTCGTTTCCAGAAGGGAGCTGGCGCGGGTTCAAGTCATCCTTCTCCTACAGAGGACTCTAACAATGACCAAGAGTCCACTCCTAAGAGGCAGAGGAAATTGAAGGTGACAGCCATGCTGACAGAGGAGGAAGAACAGTCCATGGTTGAGTGGCTGGTTGGTAACCCCATCCTCTACAACCGTAAGTTGAAAAATTACAAACACACCAACAGGAAGGAAGCTTTGTGGCGGGAAAAAGCGGAGGAGATTGGGAAGGACGTCCTCATACTGAAGACCTGGTACACCAGTCTGCGCACCAGGTACGGCCGCCTGAAGAAGCTCTGCGCCTCGCAGGAGTCCCCCGAGCTAACGGAGCGGGACTTCTGGATACTCGGATGCTTTGAGTTCTTGAGACCGCACGTTATTGAGATCCAGAGGAGGAGAAGGGTCAGTCTGAGTTGTGTACACACCTCTCCATTTTTCAATATTTATAATTTTAATGAAATATAGGGATGCACCGATACGAAAATTTCAGCTGATATCGATATCTGATATAATTATTGCTGTTATGGCAGATAACCGATATTACACAAACACACAAATTATATTATACCTACAGGGGTTAGACGATAGCTGTGTTTCCATTACAAATGTGCGCAAAACTTTGTCGATATTTTGTTAATGTCAAAAAAAACACAGTTTCGCAATTGCGATGTTTCCATTAAAAAAAGAAATGCTATTGAAATCACGCGTGAATACGCTTGTTCTCGCGATATTCACACAGTGGATGTAAACAATCATGCATGTTGCTACCACAAAACTAGTGATCAGAGGAGACGTTGGCGTCTTATCAAGGCTTTCGAGCAACAAGCCTCTTATACTTGGGAGCGGATACGTATGTGGCATTTTTGGTAAATTGTAGTCGGTGAGTTTACTACTTTTTTTTACAACTTCGGCGATTTTACTACTACTTCCCGTTGTCTTTTTCTCTTCATCATCTTTTCGCCAGTAGATACAGCCGGTTGTTGATCAAGTGACTCCCGTGATTCGAAAAAAGTGTTTCCATTGCAGTTTTGCGAAATACACCAATTTTGATTTGGCCGAAAAACCACCTCATCCTAGTGCAAAAACATTTTGTCAAAAAACAGAAGTTTTTTCTAAATTGACGTGTTTCCATTTATTTTCGAAATTCTAATTTGCGCATTTTCATGGTCAATTGCTGGGTTGCAGTCATGTGACCCGGATGATGCAAGAAAGTCAGATGGGGGGCAGGAAGTGATTTGCTCCCTTTCAAAACACAGTGAAATAGATCACAGCGAGCACACTAATGC
>JAUBOC010000082.1:13665253-13681120 GCA_032275365.1 Anablepsoides cearensis
AGATTTTCCCACCCCCCCCCCCCCCACACACACACACACACACACACACACCACCAACCCTTGCTGGCCTAAAACAGGCCTGGGGGAGCTCTCTGCAATACTGCTGTGGTTATTACTGTTGACAGCGGCTCATAGAAGTATTTTTTGTTTGTACTGTACAGGAAGGATCTTTACTTCACAATAAAACAGAGTGAGTCTGATCACTGAGAGAGATTTATATCAAACATAACTTTTACTGTAGAACACTTTCACACAAACAGGCTCTGTTCGAAAATTCAAACATGGAAGAAATTTTTGGCTCCAAACGAAACACATCTCATCCACACCAATGATTATGATTCTATATTTTAAGCATCGAAGCATAACAATAACATTTGCATAAACATACGCTGAGCTCAAAACAACAGCTTTTCTTAGTCTTCAGCTCTTTCACATGTTGATCTTTGTTTTTTTTTTCTTTCCCTGACACAAAACCCACTTAAAAACGCTTCATGCACCTTATTAAAATGTTTGATTCTACGTTAAGTTTCAGTACGCTTAAAGTAAAGCCTTACACTGTGACAGAACTGGGTCTTTTCTTTAAACTGTGTTTGTGGCAAAGCAAAGGAGCTGTTCTCTGTCCTGCTTCCATCAATCAGCTGCAACTCGAAAGGGATTCACCAACATTACAAAGAAGAAAAAAAACAACTGGAACGGCATCAAGTCAGCACTCAGACACAACAAAGGCAAACATATATGTTGGATGTATGCCTTCTAAAGCTAAAAGGGGATATATTGACAAAAAATGTGGATGCTCAGATTAGGATGCATTACTTTAATATGGAGCAAAGGAAAAATAAAAACCTCGGGGCCGAATCAGGATCAGAGGTGAAATATGAATAAAGGGCACGTCCATTATATCCGGTTTTAGCACAGCCTTTAGAATATGGGACCACATGGGCAGATGTGGGGCTTGTAAACAGCTTTGCTCCCTGGATGAAAGGCCCACTGTGATGTGTGTCCAGGAGGGAGGAAAAAGAATGCATCATTGCTATTTGAAAGCAACAACACAATTAAAAGCAGATTTTCATCTTTTTACACGCCTGTGAGCACGGCCATCTTCAAAAAAAAAAAAAAAAAAAAAAAAATGCCTTCGACATCTACGAAGACGACCATAACCAAACCTAAGTGGAGTGTGGACATCTGGGCTTTGATATTGTGCACAGGCTGGCAAAAGCACTGACCTTCGTCGCAACCGCAATTACATCATCGAGCAGCTCCTGCTCTCATGTTTATTAATGCAGGTTCTGGAGGCATCTCCTCCACCTTTGATTGCGAGGGATCTGAGCTTCCCTTTGAATGACAAGTACATCTGTCACATATAAATAAAGTGTATGTAATGGTTTTCTGCTCGAGGAGAGATAGAGGAGACGAGCAGGAGCAGATCAAAGTTGCTCCGGTTTTTACGCTGCAGGTGTATGACAGAGATACTGTTTGTTTTTGTTTGGAGGGAAGGGGGTGATGTGCATAGAAATGAGTCGGCACAGGCAGGCAGATAGAGGCGCGTACAGCTAGTTTAAACTGAAGATAAAGGTTCATCCCAATCCTGTTTGGTCTCATTTTCTGGTGCAGTTATGTTCTAAGCTCCAT
The DNA here is from genome assembly GCA_032275365.1 of Anablepsoides cearensis. Lineage (NCBI taxonomy): Eukaryota > Metazoa > Chordata > Actinopteri > Cyprinodontiformes > Rivulidae > Anablepsoides > Anablepsoides cearensis. The sequence continues at coordinate 13,666,883 of JAUBOC010000082.1, forward strand.
CACTATCATGAACACAGTATGTCTTATTGTGACATTAATTTCTTATCTATCTTCTATGTTCAGTAAGTAGTGCAGGATAACAAACATTTTTTAACATCTTAATAATATCAAATTTGAGCTCCACCTGTAAAATAGGCTAAGTTATGTGTAACTTAATTGTTTGCAGACATCTAATTACTGTTTCCTGAAAGTTTCATTTAAACCCAGTGGCTCAGAATGTATTTTGCACACAGACTGAAAAGCTTTGACTTCTAACACTTGATGGCAAAATTTTAAGCAAAACAGCAGCACATGCTTTAAAGCGTAAAACATATCAGTCTCAGCTACCACCACAGTTAGTTTGAACGAAATAAATGTAAAACTGACAGAGATATAAACATTTTTGTGTTTGCTGAGGTTTCTCAGCTGCGGCGGCCATCTTGTTAACATTCCGTGATGACTCTCTGAGAGTTTTGCTGAAATCCATCCAGTTGTTTATGAGATATTTTTGCTAACAGTACAGTCAAACTAACACACAGACACGGGAAAAGGCATAAACATCCTTTTGCCTTTAGTGTTTGGCAATAATAAGAAACCCAATTTAAAAACGACAAAATAAAGCATGAGATGTATTTAATACTGCAGGGACTCTTTCTGCCAGCAGAGGGCCTCAGGGTTACGAGCTAAAACTAAAATGTGATTGATTTTATTTAATGCAGCCACACACAAACACAAATCCTGAGCAGAAACACATATTTACCTCTTCATTTGTCAAAATGAACATAAAACTGAGTGGCTGATGCCTATTGGTGATTTATGCCATCAGTCTGATTGTTAAATATGTATATATACTTCAATCAAATATTTCTGCTTTAATGGCAAGTAAGATTGTTTTTTATTCTGCCTAAAAGCATAAAGCTACGTTAGAGAAATGCCTGCTGTAAAAAAATATCTGCCAAATATTGCTCCAAAGTGTGTTTGGATTTCGTGTGCTCGGAGAGCGGAACAGAAATCTGCACATCCAGTTGAATTAGCAAAGAGACTTTTATTCATATGAAGCCAAACTGCTCTCTTTTTCCCATCATGCCATAAAAAGGCCTGAAGCAGCGTTAACTCCTCAGAGCTGTGAAAGAGCTCCACTCTCCAGGGAGCCAATAAGGGACTAACCATCATGTGAATGGGCTCGATTTGCTGCTGCTGCACTGATCGAGTCAAGCCTGAGCATGAAAAAAAAAAGAAGAAAATTAATCTGTGCAAAAATAAATAAATAAAAAAAGACTTAATTTTCAAAGTAGCAGAGAGTGGACTGGTGTGAATATGAATCGATGCCGAAGCTGAATGGAAAAACTGAAACCCAGTGAATGACGATGCTCTGCAGCTACATTTGATCACTGCAGTTTTTTTTCTCATATTAAAGCTCCATAATGAGTAAATTAGTGGGTCTCCATCTGCGGCATCGCAAACTTGGAGTCGCACATGCGGGCTATATTCACAGACTCCTGCTGGGTGTGTTGGTGGAGAATAAACATTATTTTATACACTTTACACAATGCACACACGCACACGAAGCGTGCACATCCAGTGATTCGCACACTTGTTGGTGAGAAAATGTTGGCTCGGAGGATGTTTAAAGTGCAGTGTGAGAAAGAAGAAAAAACAGGTTCTTCATGCAGGACTGTTGGTCTGATTCCCACCTCCTCCTCCTCCTTCGATGCTGCTTTTTCTCTCCGTGTCGCTGAGTTTATTGTTATATATTTATGATATTTATCAATTATTCCCTCTGCTTTCAAACAGCTCATGACATTTACCCACAGAGCTTGTTTCAGGAAGGAAAAAAAAAGAAACATATTTGATTTAGTCTGGGAAAAAAGAAGCGTTAAGAACACGTCAACCCCCTCCCCTCCCAAAGAATAAAAATGAAGTGACTCATGGCCTACATTCCAGTTGCTCTGTGGCAGAACACATTAACGCAGGGTCCAGTTGTGCAAAAATATTCAAAGAAGGGCAGCATGACTGAGATGCAAGTACTGGATAACAATAAATAATAACTCCTAGAGTTTTGTGGTTATATTCTGGATAAAGAATCAACTGAAAACCTAACGAAAAGTGTGCACAAGCGATGTGTACAAAAATGGGGTTTGGTATAAAAGCTATGAACCAGTAATATCTTACCTGTCGTAGACAGCTCTTTGAACGGCCTCAAACTGGAGAGATATTTGAAGTTTATGTGCTATGCAAATAAACTTAATTGACTAATCATCTCAAAATGACTCCAAGTTGTTAGAAATGTTAGAAATGTTTGCGTTACTTTGGAATTAAATGTTAATTTTTGTCGAAATAATTAGATATTCCTCCAGGACGTGCTCCAGACTGTAGAAAGTGAGAAAGCTGCATCAAAACATCAGAACTATTGCTTTAACACAGGGCTATTCAACTAAATCACTCCGGGGGCCACAGTTACTGCAGGTCAACAGCTGAGGGGCCGAACATCCAGCAATTAAAGTCAATATGTAAATAAACCAAGTATTACAAAGATCTGTTACTTTTGAAATAGTTTATTTTGCTGCATTTAATCACGGATATAACATACAGAACCCTAAAAATGTAGTGATGATTAAACAATATCAAAAACAAAAATATCACATTATGCCTCCTATTTAACACAAATAATATTTTGACATCTCTGACTTGCCAAATTTTTAAAACAATTTTATTTTCACTTTTATAGTTTTACCTTTAACTGCTTGTTTTTTAATTGTCTTAAGTGTTCATAGAAATTATTTTTTACCAGCTTCTAGCCAAGATTTTGACGTTTCTGTAAATACGTTTTTTTTTTTTTCAGGGCTTGTAGCACTTTGAGATTTTTGTTAATGAAAAGTGTGGTACAAATTAAATTCCTTATTATTATTATTATTATTATTATTATTATTATTATTATTATTATTATTATTATTATTATTATTATTATTATTATTGTTACCAAACATGCCTATGTCTAACTAAAAGAACTTAAAGTAATTAAAGTAGAAAACCAGGGGTTTGGACATAGGAGATGAATGAACCAATTGGTGGGTCAAACTTTGGTCACTCGCAGGCCAGATGTGGCCTGTGGGCCACCAGTTGAATAGCCCTGCTTTAACACTTAATCTGGATGACAAAGATAAAACAATCCACATCATGTTCATAATCTTAACCTTCTTATATTTTAACGTGACTCTTTTTAGATATTTGACCACACTACATCTGAAAGTGCAGCCCTACAGACATATGACACAAGCACACATTTACAAAACACACACACATACACACACACACACACACACACATTTACATATCTGCAGCCATCTGCTCTAAATGATAGGTAATTAACTGTGGCCTGTCTTTGTCTCTCTGGCTGCCATGCTGACATATAGGAGCTCTTCAGTGGAATATACGTGAATCAAGGACTTCTACAGAATAAAAGGACGGGGCGATGAGTGAGAGGAAGGACGAGGAGGAGGAGGAAAGATGTGCAGTGTTTGTGAATGATGCTGCATAAACCCAAGGAGGTGTCTCAGAACCGTTACAGTGATGGGATGAGGAAAAAAAAAAGAAATTAAAAACAATGGCGATAATGGAAAGAGGACATGTTTGCGTGTCAAACTGGTCGTGAATCTCTCCTGCAGTTTTCAGACCAAGGTCAGTTTGTGTTGAACCTCACTGTTAGAGTAGAGAAAACTAGAAGCTCAGGAGTCCTATGTGATGTAACAAAGCAGACACTAAACAGGTTTTCTTTTAATGCATTTAGTCTAGTACCAGATGTGACATGGAGGAAAAAAAAATGATAAAACAACAAAAATTCAGCTAAAATTCTATTTTTACAAAAAGTGACACCAGTAATTTTTTGTTCCCTTCTGTGTGCCCTCCTTCCTCCTCACGAGTCTGCCTCTGTTACAGCAGAGTGTGCCTATAATTAACCAGGTATCTCGTGCGGCGATGAGGAGAAGGAGCGAAGCCTCACATCTACCTGCCAGGGCTGGAGACGGCTCAGTGTGGGGAGCCCTGTTTCTCATCAAACGGGATAATTAGAGTGTGCATGGAATGTGATTCTGAGGAAGAGGTGACGGGGGAGCACGGGAGAGGACGTTTGTCTACAGGCTTCGACTCCTCTTCTCAAAAAAGTGCGCGGGCTGGTGTCGCGGGCTGAGGACAACAAGGTCAGCGGCAATAGAACAAGATGTCAGAAACAAGGGTGTGCGCTGAATAAAGAGAGGGAAGGATTTTGTGTTTTACTGCAGTGGTGTGTTTTAAAAGAGGAATGCAGCTAAAAAGAAGGAGATTACACAACATGAGCTTGATTTGAGTACATAAGAGTTTATTTATACAGAGCTACAGCTCCAACAGAACTCATCATGAGCCTGAGCACAACTTTGGGGACAGTAGAAAGGAATGACTCCCTTTTAACAGGATAGAACAGGCAGAAACAGAAAGATTGGTCCAGGTGTGTGTTTTATTAGAATAAAAACAAAGAGAAACTCAGGTTAAAGGAAGCAATACCTGAACTTTTAAACATGAAGTGCAGAGGGAGCAAAGAGTGAGGAAATGTGGTCAGCATGTACAGGGGTTAGACAATGAAACTGAAACACCTGTCATTTTAGGGTGGGAGGTTTCATGGCTAAATTGGACCAGCCTGGTGGCCAACCTTCATTAATTTCACATTGCACCAGTAAGAGCAGAGTGTGAAGGTTCAATTAGCAGGATAAGAGCACAGTTTGGCCTAAAATATTGTAATGAACACCAACATTATGGGTGATGTACCAGAGTTCAAAAGAGGACAAATTGTTGGTGCATCTGTGACCAAGACAGCAAGTCTTTGTGATGTATCCAGTATCCAGAGTAATGTCAGCATACCACCAAGAAGGACCAACCACATCCAACAGGATTATGTGGACACAAGAGGAAACTGTCTGAAAGGGATGTTATGGTCTAAAACCAGGTGTTTCAGTTTCATTGTCTAACCCCTGTATGTTGACATGGAAATACTGAGCATGTAGCATCAGACTGAGCAAATGCCACTGTGCTGACATACGTAGGTGTAAGAAATCAAGCTTAATGTGGGATTTAATAGACAAGTCAAAATAATGATGGTCTTATTTTATATTAGTAATGAAGGTCAAGTTAGCAGTCATGAGAAATCACTTTAATTCTTAATACTTTGTCTGTGGTGTCATCTTTTATAACACTAGAGATATTGTATTTTCATGCAATAATGTAGTGTAAGAAAAAATGTATATTAAAAGATGTTTTCTTCTTCCCACTGCCTTTCATTTTGTGTTTTTGTATTTTATATAAAATTTATTTTGTTTTAAACTTAAAGTTAAACTGAAAGTTAATATCCAGAGTCAGAACTGCACAATAATCTTAAAGAAATATTTTGCTATTTTGAATTGGGGTTCAGTGGAAAGGCTTTAGACAATAAATATCTTACCTGTTGTAGCTCTTTAAACGCTTAATTCTGACCAGACCGATGTGCCAACAGCTCAGTAAAACTGAGTTGCATTAAAATTCCTCTCTCTGCTCTTGTCTAATTTAATAAAGATGATTAAATTATAAAAGATTGAAAAATAAAAACACAATAAAGCACCTCTCACAAATCCACCCCACCCGGCTCCACCAGAGACACTCGCTGACACCGGTCAGCAGAAAACAAACACAATAATTGCACCAAACAAACAAAGTGCTGCTGTGGTAATTGCTGCGATTAGCAGATAAGCGTTGGGAGAAAATGTTCTTTATGGCCGAAGTGCACCCCCCTCGAGTGACCTTTCTGCAGCCGAGCTCTGCAGCCGTGTTTCAGACACGAGTGACCAGCAGCATCCAGAGTACGGGTCAGTCTGATGTGAAATATGGGAACCCCTCGGTGAACCTTCTCTAGAAGTCACCTTGAAGGTTTCTCCACGCAGGAGTGGTTTATTTGCAACAAAATAACTGTTGGAAGGTGATATATTCTCATGTGGAGGGTGGATCACAACTTTGTAGGTGGGTGTTTTTCACCTCCCCATAATGTTTTTTTTCCTACATATCAAGTCTGTTCTCGATAAAACCTCTTGGAGAGGATTTTTCACACGACGCCTACAATGCTCTGTTTGTATACTAATTAATTTGCCTGCTGTGAAAATATCTTTTTATGTATCGTACAATAAATGTATACAATTCCTTGGGTGAATGATGGATGACTTTGTAAAGAGTCACGCTTTGTACTTCGTAAAATGTGTCATTTAGTTCACAAACGTGAGCCTCGGTAAATCTTTTATTTCTGCAACAATAAAACATCTTGTCTGTTTATTTACTTTTTATTGTGCTTTTGATGGATCATTGTCTTAATCTGTATTCTTCAGCAACAGCATTGTGCTTTTAAAGGATTTCTTCATTTTATGTGTTTTTACATCTTTAGATTTTGCATTTATACCTAAAATCTTTTAAAAATGTGACAAACATTTTGGGAATTGTTACACATGCATTTTAAATTTCAAATAATCTTTTTCTGTAGTGTCGTTGTCTTTTATAACACTAGAGAATTTGCATTTCCTGCTAAAAATGTTGTGTAAATGCTTAATGATGAAAGATTCTTGTTGATTAGCTAAAAGAGCTGAAACTAGCTTAAAAAAGGAGAAAGAGCACTTTTGCTGAATTAAGCAAGAAGAAGATGACATTATCATAAAAAGGTGAAATTAGTTGAAAAAAGCTCAATTAACTATAAAGTAGCTAAAACCACAAAAACAGCTGAAATTAGCAGAAAGAAGCCGAAAGAAGCACAGAAAAGTTGAAACCAGAAGAACAGCAGAAAAGCTTAGAATTATAGCTAAAACAGCTGAAATCAGTCAAATAGAAGCCAAAGGAAGCTGAAATTAGTATAAAAAGCTAAATCAGAACAAAAAGTAAAATAGTTTAGTAAAAAATAATAAACATTTTGAAGGGTTTTAAAGATGTTGAAGACAGTTCCATTCATTTTCAATGAGGTAAAAATGGCCAAAAAAACTAAATATCTCAAAAAGTATAAATTGCTGAAGTACCAAAAGTCATATCCAGAATGTCCAGAAGGAGCTGAACGTGTTGATATATAAACTGTTAAAATTGCTCAAAAATTGCAGAATGAGATGCTGACAAAAGGATCTCAATATTTTAAATGCTTGACAAGAATTTACACTATTTTATTTTTATGCATATGAGGGTAAATACAATCTAAATGGTAAAATAGTTAGATTACCATCAGGTAGGTAAAGAAATCAATATTTTAAAACAAAAAGTATAAATTTTAATTGTTAAAGAAATAAGTCAGTTTGCAGCACATTTACAGAAACACAATTTACTCAAGTTTCAGATTTGATGCATCAAATCTAACAATCCTTCATCTAAAAACGGCTTCAGTCAGAGTATGCCCAGAGTTTATTGCAAAATACAAAGACAAAAAGAAATCAGGCAAAATGTTTGTGCTTGTGCTTTTCAAGATGTTACAACCAGTGAAAGTGGCTTAGTCACAGATACGGAGCTGAAAGTGTTGGAGAAAAATCAATGCCTGGATTGCAGCGTAGGTTCCTCTGTGTGAGGTAAACACACTTTGCTATACATCCTGCCCAAGATGCCCCCAGAGCAGAGAAAAAACAAGGGCAGACACACAGAAATGAAAATACATGTTTCAGTTTTCAGATTTGTGACTTAAAAACACATTTATGCTGTTTTCTCATTGGTTATAAATGCATCTCATGTTTTAGTCCATGTGACCTCCATCCCCACTCCCCACCCTGCACGAAATCTCCCGTCACATGTACAACACACACACACACACACACACACACACACACACACACACACACTGCAGCTCATGAACTCCCAGGCTGCAGAATGTACATCTCACCTCCGATATAAAGGAATCTCGCTCAAATTCTTTCTTTGAATTATTGAGGAGGACCACGCCAGCTTGACTCTGATTATCCTCCAATCAATATGCCTCGCCTCTCCTCCTATAACATCAAATGCCTTTCGACGGTCGATGCAGCCAATCAGGGCCGGCCGCGGCTGCAGCTGGAAATGCAGAGCGTATTGTTCTGCGCTGTTTACACTCACACGACTTGGCGACTGTAATCGCTGTGTTAATGCTGTGGAGGGGGAGAAAAAATAAATAAAAATAGATGTGATTGCTGATTTACTGAGCTGCTTGTCGGCGTGCGTCTGATTGCCACAGATGACCTGAATACACCAAAAACACAAAGGAAAAAAGTGCAACTGTATGAAGAGGAATTACTTAAATCAGGTTGCGCTTGGTGTTTCCACTTGATTCATTTATTTCTTAGCTGAGTGACGAGGAAATCTGTGAGCTGAAAAAAAACAAACAAAAAACAAACGATTAATTTCAGTCTCCAGCATGTGCCTCATTTTTGTGTTTGTTTTGAAGCACTAAAGTGTGAGTGACTTGTAACGATTTTTGTTTTCAATTAAAGGTAAATCAGCACCTCACAACCTTTTAACAATAAGCAGAATGAGCACAAACACGCGCCTGTAACCCTACAATTATACAAGGCTCGCACACTTGCCCTCTCCGAGGCCTGAGTAATGATTGCAGCAGGCTCTGCTCTATTATTTGCAAAATGGAGCAGTTGATGTGTGATTGTTGTCTGTCAGGCGTGTGCACCTTTTACACGCTTCTCTCCTATGATTGTTATTTAATGGATTTCATGGAATGGACATTGCTTTTTGTGCTGCACCACCCACCCACACACACACACACAAGCAGACCACTTTAAAGGTGCACGTTGTACCTTTAAGATGAGCTTGTAATTTTGCACCATGCACATAAATACCAGCACATGGATCTGCCGCTGCATCTCCACGCTCCGCAGCAGGAAGGATGTATCAGTAGGAGCCAGATGATGGCACTCTTCTCTCTGCGGCGCGCCCCCGCCGGATGCTCCCCCACCGTGCGTTTCGCCCGCATCATGCAGCTGGCCTCATTTTAATGATTTAAATCACTTGAGGTCCGCCGCCACACATTTCAGAGGCTTGACTGAATTTATCCTCGCTGATAGAGATCAGTGCCCTCGGCCCCGGACGTTGCCAGACTACAGTGTAGGGAGAGACCTATCCGACTGACATGATTGGACACAGCTCTCCGCTCTGATTTTAGTTTTGATCCCGCCGCTCTGACTCGGGGCCCTGGGGACAGATGAGTGGAATGGAGCAGGACAGATAGAGCAGAATGGTGATGCGCTGCTTTTTTTTTTCTTTCTATCTCATTGGTCATCTTTTTCGCAAAGATGCAGGTCGAGAACGAGTTCGGTTTAACTGTAGACTCATGTTCTCGTATGTAAATATCAGAAATTTTCATGCTCTAGATGGCACGCTACACGTGGAGCCGAGCGATCGTTACGTACTGTGGCTTCAAGCGCAAAACGTAACAGCAATTAATATCACTACGACAGAGACACATGCTAAAGGAGTTAATTGCTGCAAATAGAGATATAGGATGTTGCAAGTGTTTGTATTCTCTTCAGCTGAAGTAGGTGGAAACACACTTTGCAGTGAGTACTCCTGCATGACAGAGGAGCACAGCGAGGTGGAGGAGGCAGATAAAATACAAATGTAACCTCTGTAGGAAAGTTCAAGAGCCTACATTCTGAATACACAAGATCAAACAATCAAAAACCAAACAGGTCATCATTAAATAACTGCTTTTTGGGATCTGCTTAACGGATATGTTCACATAGTCACACACACACACGCACGCACGCACACACACGTGTGGCCAGGCCAATGAATCTCCTCCAGAGGCCCTCCAGTCCACGTGACTGAGCATGCTCAGTAAAATTCCCGTTGCTGACCTGAGTGTGCTATTGATTAGCAGGAGAGGCTAGCAGCACGGAGACAGCGAGAGGGCATGACGGAGCGGCCAAGGTCAGCTGAAGGACGTGGGCGAGCAGCGCCGCAGAAACCGAGCCGAGAGCTGGGAGACGCTGCGGAGGGAGAGCAGAGAGGCTGGAGCACAGTCAGGCTAGGACTGCACTAATCTCTTCACATCACCTTTGTTTTTACAAGTAATGTGAATCAGTGAAAGCTTTTCACTGATGAGGCAAATAGTGATTCCACCACAAAACATATAAGTGAGGACCTTAGTTTCAAGCTTTTTATAAGCTTCAAAACAATATTACAGCATACTTCACTCTGAAAGCAACTATTGCTCCTCAACATGTGGTATTTGTTCACGTTTAATCATCAAATTAGGATAAAAGTGCAAACTGATTAGGTTAAAAACAACCCACTTTGTAACCAGAGGTATATAGTAACTGAGTACATTTACTTTGTTACAACACTTAAGTAATTTTTTGAGGATTTTTAACTTTACCAAGTATTTTTTTAAATCGTTACTTTTGCTTTTATTTCATTAAATTTAAACCCAACTTCTTTACTTTAAAATTTAAATATGTCCAAACTCATCATGAAAGGAGTTGTTTATGCACTCTAAAAAAATGAAATGTTGAACTTACTCAACCAAGTCATATCAACTGGTTCTATTAAACCTAGTAATTATGAAGCAATATAAATATGAGAGAATATGTATATTGTATGTAAAAACTTGGTTTAGTGGAACCAGTTTTTTTGAGTAAATTCAACAGTTTATTTGTTAGAGAGTGTGTAAAATTACTTTCACCTTTTCCAATTTTTGTGAGCAGGTTGAAAACTTCTACTTAAGTACTTTTCTCATCAGTGAACTTTATTTCTAACAAAGTCATTTTCACGTGACCTGCCTGATGCTACACGCACACGTTCTCCTCTTCTCTCTGTCCGTCAGCTCGTACAAGTCGCTGTGGATGACCTTGTTGGAGCTCACTGACTTGGTGTCAAAGCTGCAGCTGCATAACATGCAGATAAAATGTCACACTGTGCAAAGCAAGAGCTGAAAACTACTAATTAACTGGTTCATCATGTTGCTGAAATAATAAACCTTATCTAACATTACATATTGCTACAATAACAGCTGTAGCTACCGTTATGTTAGCTTAATATCCATTTATAACTTATACAAAGAGTGCAATGTAATTTACAGAATATACATGTAACATTATGGCAAAATACGTAAAGATTTGAGGAGCAGTTTTGTAGTTAAAGTAGTGAAAAATATATTGTTGATGGTTTGTTCTTACTGTGCCGTAGCTTGCCATCTGTGGCTTACACTTGTTCTCTGTTAGCTCAGACCGTGCTGTGGGGGAGGAGCTTAGCAGGGAGGGCTGTAGCTCAACAGAGAGCAAAGGGGAGGGACCTGGAAGCTGTAAAAGCCCACAGTTTTCCAAAACTACAATAGAGTATTAGGGACACACAACAAGATTTTTAAAATTATTTTAATTTACGAGAATAAAGTCATATTATTATGACATTAAAGTCGGATGAAAATAAAGTCATAATATTATGAGATTAAAGTCATAATATTATGAGATTAAAGTCATAATATTCTCAAATTAAAGTCGTAATACTATATAACCTTTACACAAAAATGCATGCAGTTACCACTGCATTAAAGTGAGGAGTGTTGAGCAACTCGTCAAGTTGTTCTGTAATATTGCTTAAAATAAATAGTTAATTTTTTAGCACATTAGCATCAAATTATCAAATTGTGCGATATGATAAACTAAAGCATGCATTGACAGATTTAGTCATGCAGTTAATTTAGATGAAAGCATATTAATCTAAGTGACCCAGGTCATCAGGGAGTACTTTATAAACATGGCTGTCCACAGAAGGTATGAGGAAAATAAATGAAAATGGAGGCGTCATGTAAGATTATAATTTTATTCTTGTAAAATTACGACTTTAATCTCATAATAATAATAAAAAAAATCTTGTTGTGTGGCCCTAATACTCCATCATACAAAACCTACCAACTGCAGCTTGAAGTTATTTTTACTTTTACTTAGTTATTTTTTTACTTTATACTTTTTTTTTTAACTTTGTATTGTATTGTTGTTTATAGATCTCTGTTTGTAACACAATGTTGGGTCTAATTTGGACTGAACCAACCCCTGTAGTTTAAACTCAGCAGGTTTAGGGTTATTGGTTGTACTGCTAAGAGTGATTACTGAGAGACAACAGGTGTGCTGATTACATACGTAATAAAAAAGATGGAAACAGAAGAGAACTAGTGGTGTTAATATAATAATGATTTCTCAACACAGTAGTCAAACTGAAACAAACCCAAAACAGACCTAATCCCTCAAATATTCTGTACAATTTCCCCACAAACACAATAAATTAAAGCATAAAATAAAAAAAAAACAAAAAACAGGAATCAATCAAAAGTTCTAATCAAAGTATTAAATCCTTATTGTCAGCCTTTATGATCAAAACGTATGCTGTACGGTCTATAATCCCTTTTTTACTGCTTTATTCAGTTGTGTCATTTTTGCCTCCTTCCTTTATTGTTCTCGGCCTTCTTCTTTCACACTGTCATCTGTCAAGGGAAATTCCACCTGCATCATATAATTAAACAATCAATAGCTCTGTAACAGTGAAGTTTGTGTTCAGGTCACAAGTCCAGCGACCGTGACTGATTGATATCTGTTGCATGAGATGTGTGGATGGATGCAAGTTGTGTCCTCTGAGGGCTGAGAGGCAAAAAAAGAGAGACAGAAAAAAAAGAAAGAAAAGTTCATTCCTGTGAACGAAGCGTGTCCGCAAAAAGTTGGGGAACTTTGGCGTCTGTAGCTGAATGTGAGATATATTTTCAATTTGACCAAGTAAATTACTTTTTGCTGTTTCAAAAAAACACGTCTCTAATTGGAAGTCCGGTTTTAAATTTGTAATGCAAATGCATTCATTTGAAAATGGTAAACAATATAAATTATTAACCTGTTTTTAAGATGAGTAAAAAGAAGCAGCTTTGAAATTAAATTTATATCAAACTCACACTGCTGAATGTGAATTTTCTGCTTTTCTGTGGGACTGGTTTAGCATCTGTCCTCGACATGTTTCCATGTTAAAGTATTTAGAACAATAAAATCTAAAACAGCTTTAAAAAAGCCAGTAAAATAGTGTATTTCTGAAAATGCCAGCAGCCATTTCTTATCTCGCATCACAACAATTAAAGCTGCCTGGGAGTTATAAACACAATAAATCAAATGTAGGCTTGAGGGTTGCTATGGAAACGTGTATAATTATGGTAATTAGACAGTTGTGAGAAATCTATTATGCTCACATTAAGTAAATATCCACAGAGACCTAAAAGTTTCCTGTCGAGAAATTCTAGGAACGACCGTGTTTGTGACATTAAAAGCAAAATGGAAAATTTTGACCCCAACAAATGTAATGACATTTGTTAGAATGTACAACTCCTCATTTTTATCACTTTAAATAAGCAGGGAACTATAGTATGCAGGGTAATTATAATCATCACAACTTACATTTGTACTTTCAGTCATTTTTTTAAAACATATTGTACAGTTTGTGTTTAAAAATGAGGAAAGTGAACAAAGTTAACGACCTGAACCAGGACCTACTGTGCATCTGACAGCTCTTTGAGAATCTACTAAAATATTCTGTTATGTGTTAAACTAATAAAAGAGGAAAGAAATGATTATTCTTGACATTTTGGTCAAAGCATAATTAAAGGAGACATATGATGTTTTTAAATATTTCTTTTTCACATCTAAATGATTCAGTTGGGGTCTATATAAAGTGGAACTGCAGTGCTTTGGTTTGAATTCCTCTTTATTGTAACTCCACAAGCCCCTCTTTCACCCCTGTTCTGAGAGCATCTTGTTTTGGTGCTGTCTCTTTAAATCCAAATGAGGCGTTCCACACTACGCCCCATTCAGCCATTTTTGTAGTTTGATATGATGATGTAGCACTGCCAGACTCTGACCCAGAGCCAGAGGAGAATGAACAAACCTGCTGAACCGCAGGTTCTCAAAATTGGTAAGCTAGATGTCTATGTTTGTTTAACAAATACTGTGACGTAACAGTTCAAAGAACATAAAGGGGATAGAGAAAACTGAATGTATTGAAAAACATGACCAAAACAGAATATAAAGATATTTACTCAGCACCCGGAGAGTCTAAATTGAACTTTTCTGCACTATAGGGACAACATGTGTTTAAAGTGCATGTGACGTCAAATTTTTGTAATAAACATGAATGTATTTTTGAACGTTTTTTGAGTTATTTGCATGTGAAGAAACAGGAAGTGATGTAAAAAGGGAATGTCTGCATGTGAACAGAGCGTTGTTACAAAAGCAA
>JAUBOC010000082.1:13690566-13702230 GCA_032275365.1 Anablepsoides cearensis
ATTTGTTTTGCAACATGTTATCAATGTTATCTTTCCAAAAATGCATTCATGTTTATTACAAAAATTTGACGTCACAGACACTTTAAATACATCCTTCCCTTCATGTTCTTGAACACTTTAAAAACTTTTAAGTGAGAAAAAAATCTTAGGATTTTATTGTATTTTATCTTTAATAACTAAATACTAGTTACCATTTTCATGAATGCTGAAATGAAAATTAATAGCTTTACATAGAGATTAGGCTTGTTAATTTACTTTTTACGGAACCTTATGCCTGTTAGCCTGCGCAGGTTAACAGGTTAAGGTATTTTTAACTTTTACTCAGTTATTTTTCTCAAGTACTTCATCCTCCCCTGAAAAAAGATTCAAACTACTGTTAAGTTAGCAGAAGTTTACTAGTCTCAGGAATACTGGTTAGAGAGTATCTCCTTTTAAATGGACAATTCCTCAGTGTTGATATTTAAAGATAACAAGCTGTCAGGACAAGAAATCAGCTGCATTACTTCCCCTTTGAGAGAGATAACTATAGAGTATATTACATCAGAAAAGCTGAGAATGTATCACTCGTCATGCATGCCAAGGATGACCTCAGTCAGTCAACACAAAGTTCTGCTGCCACAGAGGAGCTTCCTAAAGGAACCAGCTGCTCTGACAGCACATGTCAAGGTTCAAAGCTGTGTCACGAGCACGCAATGCTGCATCCTTCATGCATCATCCATTCCATTTGCTTTACTTGCTCCTCTTTTCTGTGTTGTGGGAAACTGGCGTCTGTCTCCAGCAGTCCCTGTGAGGCAGAGGACACCCTGGACGGGTCACAAGTCCATCATATCATGCAATCAAAACATTTTTAGCTTCATGTTTTTTATTAGATTGTGGAATATGCCATTATGATCCACATTGATTATATTTTTGTATATTCTTTTTTTGCTTTGATGATGTTTCAGTCAGCTTTACATGCAGAGTTCAGCTCCTGTGCAACTAAAACTGTCAATAAACTTCCACCTTACAACTTTGTAAGTATCAAACATTCTTAATGCTTCCAGGAACGTATATATACTCATTACAACACATTATTTTATCGGAGACTTGGGGTGGTGGATTGATCATGAACCTTAGTTCTGTTTTAGAAGACGGGCTTTGTCACTCACTGCTGGTAACCTAGGAATCCAGGCGGTCCTCCTACACACAGGCTGCTCGCAGCTAAAATAATTTTCCTATCAGAGACTTTTCCTCTCCCCGTCTAGTTTATTAATACAGCGCTTCTTCACAAAACCATCTGCACCGAGCGCTGACGTCGATTTAACAAATCAGTTGATATTTACCACAGATGTGTATTTGTAAAGGATGTGTTTTTACAAATTCCTGTTTGATAAAAAATGGGATTATTCATAAAAAGGATTTTGATAAATATGTGTAAACATCTGCTACTTTGCTTTCTAACACAATCATTTATTTCATATAATTTAATACAAAAACACAATTTGTATTAAAATTAAAAAACTAGAATTACGACAATGAAAGCTTTTATTGAGTTATAAGATTTTGAAATGGGATTTGTTTAGAAAAGTTCTGGATGAAGTTTACTTGTTCTCTCCATGCATCACAACTTATGGCATTTTTTTAATGTCCAAATTACTAATAAAGGTTATTTATTTGATCAATTTAAAGTGCCTGTGACATCAATGTTTTTGTGATAAATATGATTGTACTTTTGGAAAGATAATATGGATAACATATTGCAAAAGCACTTTCAGACCACTGAGATGAACAGTTGTTGAGATATTTACAGTACATGTGAAGTAACAGGAAATGATGACAAAGGTGAATGTCTGCATGTAAACAGAGCATTGCTACAATAGCTACAACACAGACAGTAGGGAATTTTCTGATGTTTAAATATTTTAGTCCCTATAAGAGAGATGGAGAAGAGTCAGAGTTCAAATAATATAGTTTTAATAAACAAAGACCAGATAGTTTTCGTCACAGGCACTTTAGGTCAATTCCATCATCAACGATGTCTTTAAATTTTTGGCATAAGTTATCTAAAACCTTATGGTCTGACAGGGTCTTTAAGTTGTTTGGTAACTCTACATTGTCTTTATGAGTGAGAGCATGAATGGTTTGTCAATGGTTCTTGATTGGAAAAGGGTGGATTGTAGGGCTGGGCGATATGGCCCAAAAAAAAAAAAAATCAACAATGTTTTTCATCCCAAATTCGATTTTCAATTTTAATCGATTTTGCTTCTGTGTCCCTCTGTTTCAGGTGTTAAAACAAATTAGTTGTACTCCAGCTTTTTGTAGCAAGAGCCTTTAAACAGATTTTGTAGTGAGGTGTTTGTTGCTCAAGGCCGAGGTTGCAAAACCTAACCAGTTCCAGAAGAAAAGGTACCTTTTTTTAGAAGTAGATCCTCTTTGCCGGCTGTCATGTACCAAGCATTTTGAGAGACAGGTGGGGTGACCTCTGATCTACAGAAGCCCCAAAGAGTGCACAGGTGGGAAAAAAATCTCAATTTTCCCAACTTTAAATCTTTCTAAATGGTAAATTTGAATTAATCGATTAAATTGATTAATCGCCCAGCCCTAGTGGAATGTCCCTTCTGGATCGAGGGTGAGTCTCAGCTTCAAATGGAGCAGGTAAAGTATCTGGACCATCTTGTTCCTGAGTGATGATAGAATGGAGCTAGTATAGAGATGGATTGACGGATTGAGGTTTTGTCCTCAGTAATGAGGGCATTGCTTTGGTCAGTTGTGGTGAAGAAAGAGCTGAGTCGAAAGGCAAAGCTCTTGATTTACTGGTATGTCTTTGATCCAACCCTCACCTGTGGTCATGAGGCGTAGACCATGACCAAAAGAATGAGATCTCGTATACAAGCGACTGAAATGAGCTTCCTTTGTAGCCAGGCTCAGCCTTAGAGATAAGGGGAGGAGTTCCATCATTCGAGGGGAGCTCAGAGTAGATCTGCTCCTTCGAATTGAAAGGAGTCAGTTGAGGTGGTTTGTCTGATTCCTGGACGCCTCTCTTTAGAGGTGTTCCGGGCACATCCCACTGGTAGAACTAGGGGAAGACCCAGGACTTGTTGGAGGAATTATGTATCCTCTTTGGAGTTGGCAAGTGTCACTGGGGAAAATGATATCCAGGTTTCTCTCCTAAACCTGTTGTCTCTGTGACCTGACATAAGTGTCAGAAGATGGATTGATGGATTGCAATGGTTTACTTAAATAGAACCAAATTATTTTAGGTTAAATATTTACATAACGCAACAAAAGGTTTTTGAAAGCTGTAGCCCCATTCTGCATGTGTCATGCGGTTTTTTTTTTGTATAATTTTAATGGTTGTTGGGTTTTAATAATGGTGTGAGCGTATGGAACAACGCCCACATTTCTTGGCCAGAA
This sequence comes from Anablepsoides cearensis, assembly GCA_032275365.1. Taxonomy (NCBI): domain Eukaryota; kingdom Metazoa; phylum Chordata; class Actinopteri; order Cyprinodontiformes; family Rivulidae; genus Anablepsoides; species Anablepsoides cearensis. The sequence goes on from JAUBOC010000082.1 coordinate 13,693,960, forward strand.
TTGACACAATATCACCCAGACACCTCTGACACAGTGACAGAGCATTTCAATGTTGGGGTGGCTGGGACGAGCCACCGCTTCCCCTCCCCTGTAACGGAGAGTAATTTTCTCTCTATTTCACATACTGGGCCCAAACACAGATAGGCATGATAAGATGGAAATTGGCTGAGGGATAATTTAAAGGGAGGGTTGCCTCACTTGGAGTAACATGCACAGCAATTAACCACGGGAGAGATGAGTGTGCTTTGTCTCCATGATTGTGAGCTGGAGCTGCTTTACCAGCCACATTATTATCATCAAAATTTCACAAAAAAAAAAAAAAAAAGCCTGACCGGGGCAAGTCCAAACAATAGGACCTTTGTGGCTTTTTAGGTAGTTACAGTTAGTTTTCAGAAGCCATTATTCCACCTAGATTGTATCTCATATATTTATTGAGGTATGGATTTAAATTTAAAAGGTGATATTTGGATCTGTTTGCCAATCCCCTGACTCAATGGATATGCTTCTAAATTTGTTGCAGTTTCTCATTCAGAATTGACAAGTTCAGGACCCCCGACAGTTTTCTGGCTCCTGGGTAAAGTCTAATGTTTACAAATAGGCTCCAGACCTAATGGGACTTGGGGGAATCAATTGGCTCTTTGTGCAAGAAAGAATCAGCAAGAAATAGGATAGATGTGTGCACATTTAAGCGAGCGAGTGTACACACACACTCACACACACACGGATGAATTCGGGGTTTGTATGCTTACTTTTTTGCTTCTGTTCTTCTGGTAATTGGCGGCGAGCTTGGCAGGGCCGTTCTTGAACCGTGTGGCATGTCACTGAAGGTGGTTCCCTATTATCGCTCCAAATCTAACCGTACGATCGGAGGGATTCAGCCAGAGATCCGATGGGTCATTTAATCCTCAGAACACACAGTAAACAAAAAATCATGGGTCTGTGATGGAGGCGGAACCCTTCGCAGTGATTAGGTGTGCAGTTTAATAAAGTTTCTCTTTTTTTAAAAAAAAACGTTGAATAAGAAAGAGTTTCCTCCAACTTGTGCAACATTTCTGACTTACTGCACCAAGGCTGTTTGATTGGAGCGATTCAATGAGTGGAGCAATGTATAAAACGCAGTGTCTCTTTAATACTGGAGGCTGTGAGCTATAGCACAGCAGGGTCACTCCAACAATCAATAACATGCTAACTGACCCTTTTTCTGAAAAGCAAGTGAAGGTCAGATTTAACCCACAACAAAGACGTGCCGTTGTATGGAAAGCTAAAAGACATTTTAAAGAGACATGATAAAAACTTTATTTGTTTAGTGCACTGCACAATATAGTGTGCCAACTTTATGACTAAATTAAATTTGAATGTTGTAATATTAGCGTTTTTGCTGTTTCTAAATACCTTGTTTAGATGTTAGATATGTTACATATGTACATTCAAAAGCAAAATACAATTAAATTGGTTTGCTGTTTTCATGCCATGCAGTGATATTGTCACATTGTGGAGTTTTATGTAGAACTAATGGCCGGTGGACTTAATTAACTAAATAGGATATAAGTCAAAATGTAAGACATTAGTCCAAAGATGGAGGTTTTACTCAGAAAAAGTAAAGAGTAAGATGATGAATAAAAAGGAAGGTGTAAAATATGGGTCTTTAGGTTTATGTGAATCCTTGCAACTTTTTCAGCTCTTGGCTCAGAGTGACTACAACACAAATCCGTCTATATCCAACTTTTCCGTTTGAGAAGCAAAGAAGCTTAAAAGCTACTAAGTATAGGTTTTTAGTCACTCTCTAAAGCTCTTACAATGCAGGGCAAAAATTACAAATGGATGAATAAATAACATCTAAAAGCTGAGAGGCTGTCTTTAGGCTGGAGAGTTTGCATTCACCTCACGCACGGAACCGTCTCCACCTGTCTAAAGTTTAAGTTCAGCTGCTTGACGTCAGCTGTTTCTGTGTCCCCGGTGTAAGTGTGTCAGAGAATATGAAAAGATTCAAAGACAGAGGGAGTGTGTGTCTGTAATGTGACAGTGTGTTTTTGTGTGTACACTGTGTAATTTAGTCCTTGTAAATGTATAATTTGGTTAGACCAACTGCTCTCGGAGTGTGTTGGAATGCTGCCAGCACTGTGATATGAACATGTGTGTGTGTGAGCTCTTTCTAATCCTCCCTCTGGCTTCTCATAATGACACACCCCAACCTTCAAGTCCAAGGTTTTTCAGCTCACCGGACTCCTCCTGCCTGCAACATGACAGCGTCATATCAGCGCTTTCTGCAACTCAGCAGCCCCCCCCCCCGCTGTTTCTAGTGTGACAGCAAGGTGCATGCTGCCAGAAATCTGTATCTGCTGCCCCCACACTAATGTAGCGATGGATGGAGAGCGGCTTGCGGTGCTTGGTTTTGGGTAATCAGCTGAAATGCTGGCACATGCAGGACAACACCTGCTGCCGAGGGAAGCAGCCAGAGCTAATAGTGGGAGAGCTGGGGAGGGTGGGGAGGGGGGCTTAGCCGGCTGCAAACTCCAAAGACAGTTCAGCCTAATGCAATTAGCTGCCATGTTCTCCTCCAGCAAAATTACATTTTGGTTTTTAACATTTAATTCAGCCAGTGTAAAATGAAACGGTATGAGGGAACAGAGATAATGAGAGGAAAGTGATATTGAAATCTGCACGTTGTTGGAGGGGAAATAATGAGACGACAGACCGCTGTGGCTGACAACATGCTACAGTAGAACATCTTAATCATGCTTTTAGATGGATCTTTCTTTGTGTTGATGCAGAAAACCTGTAAGATTCAAATGAAACCTCAAATCTACTCTTTCTTTTGTTACTTACTTTTTTATGTTTATTTTAAGAGTAAATGTTTGCACCATGAGAGGAGCTGTTATTCTCATTGTGGGTATAATGACAATAAAAGGCGTTTTTGAAGTGATATTCTAAAATAATTCTCAACAGTTCGTGCCTCTGCAGCCGTGAGAGAAGTAACAAAACACAGACTGTGGAGAAGGAAAAAAATGTAAAGTCCTTATAAGCTAAGCTAATGGCTAACCAATCATTTTTTTTTATTGTTTTGCACTCATAAAACAACTCTCAAGAATGACAAGTGTGAAAGAACATTAGCTAATGTTAAACCTTCATAGTTTAGTTTGTTGCTGTCATTCTATTTTATTTTTGTTTTACATATTGGTTTATTTTACATTTTATTTGGGATTAACCGGGACTGTGAGTATGAGGTGCCAAGTGTAAAATAAATAAATGTTAACATTTCAGTAGATAAGGATGTTCTAAGGATAAACTTAATATTAGGTGTTCCACTTGTTTTTTGAGCTCATATTAAAGTCAAAATAAACAACGTGGTTTACTGCTGTGTGGCTGAGGAGGCAATAGCAGGCCCGATTAGGGAAAGTTCCTTCTGATGCTCCCCTCATCTCTCTCAGCTAAAGCAACGCAGAGAGAGTCAAGCTGCTGCAGTGTGACTTTGCTTCTCTCCCGTGCTTTGATTCATTATTCAGCGCCTGAGAAGTCGTCCTGCATTCCCACAATAGCGCAGAGAAACACGCGCGCTGGCTCGCATTTAAATGCACCGAGGAGGCACACAAAACCAAGAGAGCAAATACACACATTTTAAAGATGTGATAATTTGGAAATTAAGAAAAATGAATTAACTGATATTCATGCTTTCTATTGTGCATTTAAAGCATTAGATGCCTGATAATACGCACACTGCCCCCTTCTGCCAGCACTAACGGCCTGCATGATGTATATGCAAATATTTTTTTTCTCTTTCTTTTTTAATTTAATGACTCGGTAATGACGGCGACTTATGTCCTTACCATAGTTGATTTGTTTCCTGGGTTTTAAGAGTAGATTATTTCCATGGTACAGACTTAGCATAAGCTGTTGAGAAACCACAAGCACTGCACTTCAGTCCCGGTTTGGGATTTTAGCCAGGTCTAATCAGATTAAAGCGCTGTCTCTGCCTCACCCCCCCACCCCTCACCCCTCTCTCTTCTTTTCCTTTTTTTATATACAGCATGCCACACTGCTCCCTCTCTCAGTTCTACAACATGATCCTGAAGAAGGGAGCCAAAAACAAATTGCTTTTAGTGGAAGCTGACAAGTAGTTGTGTAGAGAAAATAAAAGGTTGTTTTGAGCAGATTAATTCTCCGTCGCAGGAAAGCATGGCTGCGAGGCTGCTGTATGCTGTCTCGCCTTTGTGACAAGAGAAGATAGCTGTTTTTTTATTATTCTTTTTTTATATTCCCAGACAAGGATTTCCACACTGCTGTGGACTTAGAAGAAAAGACGTTGTGAATAAATTACAAATATTCATTTCTAATAGACAGCAGAGGAATGTGGTTTTGGTTAATTCAAGTCGATTCAAGTTTGGTTTATCCTCAGACGACAGGAAACGTTTAAAATCATCTCCAACCTGCTCCTCCAACCTGGTTCAGGCTCATATCTGCAAGCAAATATCATTTCAGGCACATTTTGTTCTCATTAGTCCCACAGTTATGTTACAATTAGAAGGGAAACAGATGTGGAATTATAATTTCAGTGGATGATAACACATCACGCCTCTGGACATTTTCTGTTTTTTTTTTATGTTCTCGCCTGTGGTTTATGGGAGAGAAACCCCAACTTCTAACCTGTGAAGGCTTCTTTCTGGCCTGACCTGGATCCTTCAGCGTGAATTAAATGCACAATGAAAAGTACTGGCTGAATGATGGCTCCACGCGCCTTTGTGCCTCTGTTACAAAACCACTTCTGAAAAGGGCGGCCTGGATGACACACTCTGTAGAAATCGATCACATTTACTCAGCCCCTGGGCCTTCCAAAAAAGCTGGATTTAGAGCAAAAATAAATAAATAAAATGACAAAAAAAAAGGAGGGGGTGAGAATGAAGTGAAATCCCTTTTGCATTTGAAAACAGAGTGGAACAAAAAGTGAATATGGGCGGGTTGCGGAGAGATGCCTCGGTCCGGGGATACTTTGCAGACTCCCGCTTGCACTCATGCGGCAAATTTCATCAGCAGCAGCTCTATTGATTTTTAAACCTTAGAAATATAAGACCAGGGAAGTCGGCCACAGAGATATCCATGGATGTTTGGGTTGGTTATCCGTGCCTCTCCCTTGTCTCTGTCTTCTTCCTGGGAGCGTGAGCAAACCAATTGTCTGACAATGCTTGGCTAACTCAGAAGCCGAACCTTCATACAGAAGATACTAGATTGAAAAGACAGACATTGAATCCAGCACTGGAAGGAGTCAGTCTTTCTTCTTATGTTACCACAGCAAAGAACAAACCCAACAGAGTTCACATTATTTTATTGTTTAATCTGACATTCTGATGCTTTTGGAGTCAAAACTGACAAATAAAAAAGTTGAAAAGCATTGCAAACGTATGAGAAGATGCTTTGACTTGCATTTCTAAGCTAATAGCGTGTCCTGATCTCTGTGGCTTGTGGTTTTCTGTGGAAAAGTTATGAACAAACAAAACCTTACTTGCTTTAAATTACTTCTTGAATGACCTCAAGTCAGAGAAACAGAAATTAATTCTGAACAGTGAGCTAACATGTTCTGACCAAGTCCAAAGTGAGTTTCTGTTCTTTTAAAACAACTTTAATCTCATAAATGTTCATACAAACAACACTTTGTAAAGCTTTTGACATCAGTGGTTCCAAAACTTTCAAAATTCTGACCCACAAAATAACAGTTTTTAAAGTATGTGACCAAATAAAGGCATCTAGGCAACAGAAAACAACTAACCAATCAGCAATCATTCAAAAGCTTATTGAATACTGTAGATCATCTTAGGACCCCACACTCGATGTTTTCTGACCCACAGTGGGGTCCTGACCCAAACATCGAGAACCAATGCTTTACCTCATCATTAATTTAGTATTTCATAGTTATTTTAGCAAAAGTAGTATTTTATTCCTGCAGGAAATGCTGCTAGTTTTCACAAAAGTGTAACCGCTAGCTGCTGCTGTTACTAAATGTAAAGGTTTATACAATATCATTTGCCTTAAATGCCCCCAATTTTTTTTTAATGCATTTTGTTTTTAGACACCAGCAGTCCATTTTGGTCATATTTCCCCTCAGACTAGCTATTAGCTCATCCATCTGGGAAGAATTACTGTCTGTCTCTCTAAAATTAGGTTGTCCAAAGAGGTATCTACAACAGGTAAGACATTTATTGTTCAGCCTTGTCACAAAAAATGTTTGAACTTTGACTTTAGGTCACATCAAAATGCACGGGGACACAGATATCTTGGACCGTCTATAATTTTCATAGTTTTGTTTCTGTTCTTGCAATGGTTTCTACTCGCTGTGAGCCCAAACTGTGTGGAAGTCAAGAGCTAAAGTGGAACAGGTTTTGTCGTGATACTGAGCAGAAAAGAGGAGAAGCAGCGAGCTTGAGTCACTTCTTTGAGAGGGATTAGTGAATAAAAGGCAGTTAGAGACCCATTCTGTTGGGCCTGCAGCTTTTCAGATGCCCTAAAAAAAGTGCAGCTGCTGTGATTCTGGTCTGTTTTAAAAATAACTGCCTCATAATTTCCAAATGCTTACATCAAACAAATTAAAAACTAGGCTGACCTCAAGGAGGTGCGTTTTGGGTTTACGCAGGGTCAAGGTTGAGCGAGGGTGTCCATTTATACTGTTCAGCTCCAACATACAAGCTCATCCATCTGCAGGGGTCTGACCTTGCTTTCCATCACAAACGCGCAGAGAAAACGACAAGTCAAGGGGCCGCCACAGCAATCAGCCCCTGCAAACACAGAGAGGTGATTTCCTAACGTCACCCTATCAGACCTCCACGTGTCGAGGTTATCTGGATGACAAAGCAACTTTCTTTGCATTTTCATGAGTCAACCGCGAGGCGTGGATGAAAGGGAAGTGTAGCGGTTGGTGACCTCTGGGTCAGAGGGTAGAGGGCTCCAGCTGGTCCCCACTGCGTCCTCATTGACCAATTCCCCATCCGGCCCATTGTACCCGACGCGTGTCTATTGTTCAGCCGCCACATTAAAATGCATAAATTCCTGTCGGGCCATTTCGCTGCTAGTTGACATTATTAGCTAAGGTGGATACATAAAACATGAAGTTTGGGATCATTAAATATATCAGATTAAATTAAAGGGAAGGCAGCGGATAGAGCTGCGTTATCTATGGCAACGATCAGTATTTATAGTTCAATTATTAACACATAAAGTCCACTGTTCGGCTAAGTGAAAGCAAACAAATCCTTGGTGTAGTTCAGGGAGACACATCGAAGCAATCAACCATGGACAAAAATGCCTCTGGAAATGCATCGCGCGCTATGAAATCACTGCCAATTGTAGGTGCTCGTCACCCAGCCCCCCACTCTCCTCTCTGTTTTTCCTCCCTGCATGCTCCTCGCACAGCGCACGCCAGACCTGCTGCGGCGAGGGAGAGGAGGAGAGGAGAAGGTGAGAGGGGTGGCGAGGAGGGGTGCTGATACTCAGTAATTGAGGGGCAACCCTGTCACAGTTGACCCGGAGGAGACCGGGGATAAAATGCATTTCATTTTCCTCTTTGCCATCCCGGGACTGACAGCCTGCCGAATCCTGGTTCTGATAGACCAAACCGAGGGCTGTCACACTCTGTTTTCCTCGCTCGTAGCGCCTAACAGACACACTCGTGTGCATAGTGTACAAATATTTAGCCCGCTTTTGCCCTTGACTTTGTAAATGTGTGTTCGCCTGCTACCAGAAGATCCTGTGAACCACTGAATGAATTTTAATGAAACTTGTAATCAATGAACGTGCATCTACAATGATTAACCCAAATGATGACGGTCACCACAGCTAATCAAACTTAGCCAACACAAAAATGGCTACTCAGTCCGTTTTACAGATACTGAGCTAAAATCTCATGTAAATGACTCCCAGACACTAAGCACGTCTATTAATATCAAGTGAGAACGTGCTTCAGGTTATTTTCAAGATTTGATCAAATCTGCTACACTTCTGCCGTTTTTCAAAATAAATGGATAAAATGTATAAAACTTGGATAGGCGATGGGTGGTATGTGTTCTAGTAAGGGGACATGTGCAAAATCCACTTTTTTAGCTGTTAAATGTATTTTGTTGTGAACTTGGAGTCTATGGGAGTACAGAAAATTTGTATTTATTCTCTCCCGGTGCTGCGTAGTAATATTTATAGGGATGCACCGATATAAAATTTTCAGCCGATATCGATATCTGATATAATTATTGCTGTTATGGCCGATAACTGATATTTACCGATATTACACAAACA
>JAUBOC010000082.1:13744816-13759664 GCA_032275365.1 Anablepsoides cearensis
CTTCTTCATTAATTACACATTAAATCAGAGAAACATCATAAAGAAGCTGCAATAGTGTCATTTCAGTTTCTGGCAATCAATCCAGTATTTTTATCAAATAATAATTCTGTTTGAAGTTTTGGTTTCTATTCTCAAACTAAACCATTGTTCTTTGTTATCTCTCTTTTTTTTGTCTTCATAGTTTTCTCGTTAGCAAAGTGCTGATGTACACTGTGACTGTAATGGCAGTGTCCTTGCCCATCTTGTCTCATTAGCCGAAGCTGATTGGCCATGAAGGTGTTCTCGGGATGAAGTGTCTCTCTGTGTCCATCGTTAGGTCATAACTCCTCAAGCATCCTGCCCCACACAGGGGACTAATGGGAACGTGCTGAAAGGGAACTCAAACTCTGACCTTGAATGTTTTTGTGACGCAAGAATCCATTTCCTGTTGACGCTCAGGTGTTCCTCCTCAACTCAAACCTGATAAATGTTCCTCCGATTCCATTTCTCTCGTGTTGCGTTGAGGCAGGAGCGACAGGATTCTTTTGGCAAACAGAGACGTATCCAGATGACGATTCACCCTGAGAGGCAGCCTTTTCTTTTTACTGTGAGCCTCGTTCCTGTTTCATAATATGCAGACGTGAAACTCAGAGGGTGGAAGAAAACCCGGGGTGCATTCACAAAGCTTTCAATTGGCAGGTCACTGCTGAATGTATGTGCACCATGGTAACAAGCTGGGCTACTTTGTTAGGACTCGGGGATGGATTTTGCCCCTTAATGCATTTCTCAGAGTCTGTAAATGGAGAATAATTAAATTGCATGTTAGTGAGTGAAAGGAATACTCCAGGAGGATAAGGAGTTGGTCACAGGGAAGCTGAAAGCTCTGTGGTGGTCTCATGAGGTTGTGGGGCTCACCTGTGGGGCTCAAGTGAGAGGAAAACTGTGGAGCTGTCCATGGTGCTGAACTCACTGACAGCTCAGTTTTCTTCTTTTAACTTCTGACTCTCTTGTGTCATTTTACTTTTTTTTTTTACTGATTTTATCCCAGTGGTTCCCAAACCTTTTTGCTTTCAACCCACAAAATAACATCAACAGAGACATGTGCCCCCTGCTGTTTTAGGGTAATTAACAACTTGTATGAAGTCAAATAAAGAAAGGCACTTTAATTCATTTTAATGCATGAACCTCGCTCTTTTGCAAGGCAACAAATGGATTAAAGAAAATCTTTTAAAGACCCCACCATGATGTTTTGAGTCTCAACCCCAACTTTGAGAACCATTGCAGCTAATGCAGGGCTATTCAACTAACTCACTCAAGGGGCCACAGTTACAGCAGCTCAGGGGCCGAACATCAAAAAATATAAGTCATTATGTAAATAAACAAAGTATTACAAAGATCTGTTACCTTTGAATTAGTTTATTTTGCTGCATTTAATCATGAACACAACATATAGAACCCTATAAAGTGACAATTAAATAACATAAAACACATTCTGCTTTCTATTTGACACAAATAATATATTGACATCTCTGACTTGCCAAATTTTATTTTCACTTTTATAGTTTTATCTTCATCTGCTTGTAGTTTTAACTGTCTTCGGTGTGCATAGAGTCTTTGTTTAACTAAAATAACTTATAGAGTAATTTAAATAGAAAACCAGGGTTTTGGGCTTAAGACATAAATGAACCAATTGGCAGGCCGAACTTTGGTCACTCGCGGGCTGGATGTGGCCCGCGGGCTGACAGTTGATTAGCCCTGCCCTATAGGGTTAATTCAATGGTATAAATGATGGCAGCAATTATTTATAAATTCTCTCAGTTCTGTTTTTTATTCAGGCTTTGTTGTGTTTGATGTGGAACCTGAGACATTCTGCTCACAGAACCCCCAGCTGCATGCCTTTTAAATAAGTATAAGCTTTATTTACAGCAAATAGCACCTTTCACATGGTAAACACTGCAAGGTGCGTCACAAGATGTAAAACAAATAAACACAACACGAGACAAAACAGGAGGGTGTAAAAGCAATTATGAAAGATCCAAACAAGCACAAAAAAATAAAACCATACAGTTTACTCTAAACTTAAATAAATAAATCTTCAGCTGTTTTTCTTTTAATTTTGATATTAAATAGGAATCAACAAAATCAAGTCAACATAAAAAACAGAAGGAAAACAGAAGGAAAACATCCCACAATCTGGAATCACTCATTAACATAATCCTGTACCTGCTTGCTTCAACAAACAGCAAAGCTGTAAAGTCAACTGTTAATTTAGAGACCTTTATCTGCTGAAAATAAAATAAACTTATATGTTAATGCTTTTATCTATTTCCAGTCCAGAATAAAAGTGTTTTGAGAAATGATTTGAGCTCCAAACAGTGCGTGGTAAAAAAAAAAAACCTCTTTATTTATTTTAATATGTGTAATAAAAGATTAGATCCAGAAGGTGGCAGCATGAACAAAGTAACGCACTGAGACGCGCGAGCACAGAAATGTGATCATTTATGAGAAAATTAACTTTAATTAAAACCATTAAAACAGGCAAAAATAAAGATAAACAGTGGTTTAGGCGAAATAAACATAACATTTCAACTCATGTCTGAGTTATCTGATTTGTTCTAAAAATTCAAGTCAAATAAAGACTAAAGAGAAAAAATAAAAATATTTATTTAAAAGAAAACTTGAATTTTTTTTCAAAGTAAAAAAAACGTATTTAATGCTGAACAAACTGAGCAACTAACTTTGGTTTGCAACATAAAGGAGTAAGCCAAATGGTCAGGAAGGTTTCCAAAAAGACGCGCGCGCTCGGTGGAGGGGACCAGGCGCACGCGGTAATGTTTGTCAAGGTTTAAACGCCCTTAATTGAAACGTTAACCTGATTGGGTGGAGAGTGAGAGGGGAGAGGGTGTCTCCGTCCCAATAGGCGAATCCTTTTTAATAACCCGCCTCGAGATAATGATGTAAAAAGACTGGAGCGTCTCGTGCGTAACGAGGGATGATCCGGTGAAGGTGAATCCGACACAGACAGAGAAGCAGTCAGAGGAGAGCGACACTTCTCCTCCTCCTCGTCGCGGCACCTCCTCAGCTGACGAAGAGGAGCCTGAAAGTTTCCCCCCAAACAGTCGGGAGAAACTCTCCGAGACGCGCCAAGAGTTTCCACGCGCGACCACAGACCTGCTGCGAGCCACGAGGCTATGGACCGGAGGCTGAGCCTGAGCGGAGGCACGGGGGACATTTTCCACAAAACTCTCAGCGCCGTGTCCACCAAGAAGATGGACCCTTTCAGGTCGTCCGGCCTCGAGCTGCCCACCAGGGACCGCCAGTCCCCGATCGGCTGCTTCGACCAGGCCGACCCGGACCCGATTCAGCCGGGGGGGCTGGCGGGCAGCAGAGGGGGAACGCTGGGTCTGCCGACCGGATCTTTGTGCGTCAATTACGGGGAGAGCGCCAACAGGACGTCGGCGGCGGAGAGCAGCGGCGGGGAGCAGAGCCCCGACGACGACAGCGACGGCAGGTGCGACATGGTCCTCCTGGCCGACGTGCGGACCGGCCCCGCGGGGAAAGCCGAGGGAGGTAAGAAAACCAAAGAGCAGAAAATGCTGAGGCTAAACATCAACGCCCGGGAGAGACGGCGGATGCACGACCTGAACGACGCGCTGGACGAGCTCCGGGCGGTCATCCCGTACGCGCACAGCCCGTCTGTGCGGAAACTCTCCAAAATCGCCACGCTGCTGCTCGCCAAGAACTACATCCTCATGCAGGCGCAGGCGCTGGAGGAGATGAGGAGGCTAGTGGCGTACCTCAACCAGGGCCAGGCCATCTCCGCGGCGTCCATCCCGGCCACCACGGCGCTCGCAGCTCCCGGTCTGGGCGCTTACGACCAGCCGCCCGGATACCCGTTCCCGACCGGCGTGGCCGCGTCCTCCTGCCCGGATAAGTGCGCCCTGTTCAACAACGCCACCTCCAGCCTGTGCAAACAGTGCACTGACAAGCCTTAAACTGCGCCCCGCTAAGAAAGAAAGAAAAAAGAGACTCAAAAGAAGCGCAGAAGAAAGCAGGTCCTACTTTGGAGGACACTTTTGGAGAAAAACACACACACAAAAGGACCGTGAGATTTCTGTTGTTCAAAGTCACTAGACTAGAGACACAAAGTAACACCGATGAATACTTTTATAATATTTACTAAATACATTAAAACGCGCTTCTTCTTTTTTTGTTCGAACTATACTTGATTGTGTATCTAAATCATTCTCAAAGTGCTGATTGACATGAAGGCCGAGCAGAAGAAGAAAAGGCCTGTGAAAGATGCAGCTGTTGTGTTGGATCCTTTTTGGAGATTTGGGTGACCTGACAACTTTTCACTCCCCCCTCCCTCCTCCCTATTTAAAATCTGAACACCTTCCCGGAGCGTTAATCTCACTTTCTGCTGCTTTCTCCTGAATTATCAGCCGGGGTTTTCTTTCATTTCGCCATCAAAAGGCCTGATTTAAAATATTTTCTCTTGAATGTTACACAGTCCTCCAAATCAGCTCTTTATTTCATGCAGATTCTTGTTAACATTGTTCATTTTAGGAGCCATTATGATGTAATAAAAATTCAAGATTTTAAAAACAAACAAAAAAATCTGAATCAAGTTCTCTAAAATGTTTTGAACGTGTGTTTTGTAATTTATTCATTTGGGGATATTTATAATGGATATGTTTGCTTGCATTGCACTTTGTTGTTTAAGTTGATGTATTTTTCTTTGAAAATTATTCTTATTTTCATTTTGAAATATAAAGTCTTGAGATGAAACGCGTTGTCAGGTCAGGCTGTGGTTTATTGTAGATACTTCAGTTCTTCTATGAGCAAAGAGGGCCGTTTGTATGTATTTCAGTGTTGAAAAGCTTTATTAAAATATTTTGAACAACAGAAAAACCTCTGATTTTTCGTCCAATTCTAAACGTGGAATCAGAGACAGATGCTTGTATGCATATTTTAAAGCTGATTGACAACATTTTATAATGGTTTAGCAACTTTTAATCCCATGATTTGGTGCGCTTTTATCTACAATTCGACCATCACAGATCAGAACATGTGTTAAGTTCAAGAAAGATGGGGAAAATAATCGTTTTCCACTCATTCAAAGCCGTAACTTTAATTATTATTCTTTATTTATATACATATATATTTGAGCTGTAAGTCATACCAATTCCTGAGAGAGAAGGCCAGACGTGACGCCTCCGGGCTGCGCAAAGACGCATCACCAAGCCGAAAAAACAACCCCAGACTGTTGACTTTTATTGTGTTTATTTCCATGATGATGTGCTATAAAATCTTTAAAAACAAGTGTGTGTGTGTGTGTGAAAGCTGCCGCTGTAATACCTGGTTTCACACAATCAGACTCATCGTGGAGGCGATTACAAGCGCAGGATGTGATTAAGAAATGTAATTACAAGCTCGTTTAATGGCGCAGTTTGGCGTCTTTTAATCACCGCGCAGCTTCTGCCGCTGCTTCCTTTGTTCCCCATTTGGATTTTAGAAGTCCTCAAGGAAGATCTGATCAGGAAGCAAAACTTAAAGAAATGTTTAAAAACAACATTTAGCAGAAAAAAAAGTTTGAAGTTTGAAGTCAGGACCTGATGGTTTATTAAACACATAACTGATTCTAATCTGTTTATGTTTTTTTAAAACTATAAAGTAAAAACATATATTTTAATGATTTAATTGTTTCAAATTATTTGAATATCTTGATTCATCTGTATAACAGCAGTTTTGTTTAAATGACTCATTCATTGGAAAACAAGTGTTATAATTCTAAACAACACTTTGTAAAGAAAATCAATTATGGAAACACAAAAACTGTAATTATTTTATTAGGTTTATTTAGATATAAACTGAGATAATGAAACCCAAAATTCTAAAGCTTTAAGAAGACATTAAGTTCATGATTGTGTCTTTAAGAAGAACAAAAGCGTCAAAACAAATATTTTACATTTCTGTTATAAAAGGTTCCTAATAATTTTACCTTAAAAGTGCTTATATTTAATTCCTTCCCAGAAATGAACCCTGTTCACACTTCTCCTCTTTTCCCTCTAAATTTATCTGTTTGATAAGAAACAACTTGATAAAGCGTCTCATTTCATCACATCCTATCAGTCCCTTCAATTAGTAAATAACCAGCAACTTCTGCAAAATATATAACTAAGATATTTTACAGCTCGACATAGAGATGTATTTTCTTCCTGCTGACACTGAGAATCAAAACATTAATTATGCAATATGCATTAATGCACAAATGAGTGGAGCATTTAACCCATACTAATATTCACATTAGCCCAGAAGAGGAAATTCCCCAGGGGTGAGACAGAGCCATATGTGAGGAAAACAAAACACAGCATCCAAAGCAAAACACATCAGTGCAAAGGTGGAGGGAATTTTACAACCTTCTTTAAAACATTTAAAATACATTTAAAAAAAGGATTTTATACCTCGTCAGGTGGGAGTTGTTAAGAGGCTGAAGCTTTTGTCAGTGTTATTCAGATACAGCCACTATTGTTAACAGAAAAAAACAAACAAACACTTTTTATTCCTGATTTTAATACAGCCAAATCTGTCTTAAAAGCATTTGAACCAAGATTCACAGCTCATGAATAGAAATAGAGGATAAAAAATATCTAAACAACAACATTCAAACATCCAATTTACCCTATCATGGTCCAGCAGGGTATCTCTTCATAACGGGGGAGGTGATGTATGCTAAGAAGGAGAAGCAATAAAGTCAAAATATACATAAACACAGTGAATTGAAATGTCCCCCCCTCGTATCAGTAACAAGCCAAACTCTGGCAATGGATTCACGCATGTTGTGTCATACAGTAAAGATATATGTGCTGCGCTGGCTGAGGTACCAAATCAACCCCTGGGTGGTAATTCATTTTTTTTGTCAGGCCGCTGATAACAATGCATAATGCTGTCTTCTAGTTGTGCACACACAATGCACGCTAATAAAACTGCAGCTGAGGGGGTACGCTACAACAACTCCTGCTTTATGTTGCCTAACCGCCAACATTAGCTGCACCCCACAGTTAAAACTGCCTCCATATTCATTTTTTCTCCCCTCACTTTTTTTTGTGCAGCACATAACGCTGATCTTTAAATCTTTCCAATTATTGGACACTTTGTTTTCAATACATCTGTCAGCTTGAGTCAAAGCATCCTCCGCTGTGATTATGGTAAACCTTCCCACTCGCTCACTCCCCTCATTAGACATATATTAAAATCTGCATGTGAAGTGGATTCAAGCTGGAGGAGACACTTTAATGGAACTAAATGTATGGTGACAACCTCTGAAACACCACCTGAAAGGTTTTATTGAACTGGAAAAACTCAAGTTTATCAGTTTAACTCAAGACACAAGAAGTGAGACTTTAAAAAATAAAAAATAAAGTAAATCTTTACTTTTCTAATTACAACTGTTAACAAAATCTAATGTTTTAATTCAGTTTTTTTGTGGTTGGGCAATTTTTAAAACCCTAGCATTCCCTTCATGCTATAGTTGCGCAAACTTAAAAATAACGATGGAAATCTTATGCAATATTAAAAGATGTTACAAGTTGTAGAGGTATTATGATGCATCTCAATAATCCAGGAAGAAAAAAAAGCATGATAACAATTGATTAGGTCCTCTGGATGGATTCTTCTTTGTTGAAAAAATATTTAATCTCTTCAGGAGTTACAGGTAAACTCAAACTTGTAAGAAGTGCGTTTACATGGTAGACAAACACATTTAGCAATGACAATCAAAACGGTTTGTTCAAATACAGAAGAGGACCATCAGCCTAACTATCGTTAGTGCTCTGATTATTTCTATTGTTTACAAAGGGCTTAGTCATACTCTCAGTGACAGCATTGTAAGAAGGGGACAAATGGACACGGAGACCTCCACCCCTGTGAAATCCCACACAAGATAGGCCCTGGTGCAGTTTGGTTATCCCAAGTGGGCTTTCTTTAAAGTAGACAAGGAACCCAAACCCAGCCCAGTGGTCATTCCTTATGTTGCAGGAGTTTCAGAGAAACTGAGACGTTTATTCTCTAAACACGACGTCCCAGTGGCTTTCAACCCCCAAAACACGTTAGGACAAAGACTGTTTCACCCCAAAGATCCGGTCCCCTGGCACAAACAGAGTAATGTTGTATATGCTGTTAAGTGCCCGGAGGACTGATTTCGGGGAAACAAAGTAGCCACAGGCCAAAAGGATGGCTCAGCACAGATGAGCAACATCATCAGGCCAGGACTCTGCAGTTTACACTCATCTACAGTGCAGTGGCCACTCAAACATGTACTATAGGTTGTCTTCAGGCCCAGGTGTCCCTTGAAAAAGAGATCTGCAATCTCAACGGGACTTGCCTGGTTAAATAACGGTAAATAAATAAAAAATTTTAGATATGAAGATGTTCTCATTCTTCATAAAGAGAACGGTTGGTTTAAGAGAGAAGTAAAAAAAGCCATTTTTGAGAAATTGCCTGTAGTTAAACAGGGGTGGAGGCCTCTGTGTTTATTGTCAGTATTACACAGACATTTGTGAACAATAATATACTATTTGTTAGTGCTTACAATATATTGTATGTTGTGGATGAATCAAATATTCTCATAACTACAGCTTAATATTTGTAGAATCAATTAAATTATTTTGATGTTTTTAAGTTCAGCCAACTTTAATCACGTTGCCATCAAACAGTAATCAGTTGTAGATGCATCAGCTGATTACTTTCTGCTAACATTCTTAAATTTCATCAAATGGTTCATAAGATATTTTTCTAACAGACAGATGAAAACAAACAGACATTATTGCAGGAGGGCAAAAAAAGTGCTGCAGTTTAGAGAAGTAAATTTAACAGCTCGCCTTTACAAGCTTTTGTTTGTTTGTTTTTGAACTTTTATTCAAGCCATCTTTCCCAAATAAATTCCACAATCAGATTTAATTCCTCCATATTTCTAAATGTGTTTTCCAACGTGAGCTCCAATTTCTTATGGTGTTTGTTTTGCTTTGAGGATCCCAGAGGTCGGGTAAACATATGGCTGCCGGCTTACAGCTCTGAAACTTCCAACAGGGAAACAATAAGTGACGTAATAAAGTGTGATTATCTTCTCATCTGGAACACCACTGTTGAGTAACATTTCTAATATCTCAACTACTTCCATATTAATCAGATTAGTGACCCAATCCCCTAATCCCTGTTTACCGATGGCTCTGTTTTTCTGCCCTAATCTGATGTTCTTTTATTCTCCTCAGATGTGGACAGAGAATGGGCCATGTTGCTGCACAGGTTGTTTACACCAGAAAAAAAACATTGAGCCTGGATTTGAACAAACAAAAACAGGTGCAATGAAGTTGAGTGCTCTTGTTGTGCAAATTTATTTGTGCCAAGTTAATCAAATTATGTGGAGAGACAATTCATTTGATTTGTTTTGATCATGTGGCGCTAAACAACATTTGTTTTGTTTTTTTATGGAAGTTGCTTGAAGGATTTTTTTCTCAAAGCACAAACACAAATAAATTGTTTTAAAGTTGCTTTTTGTGAGCACTAAACAACTAGAGAAATTTGTGGAAGAAGCTGAAACTGAGCCGTTGAAGCTAAAAGAAGCACAGCACTGGCTAAAATCTAAAGGAGAAAATTTAGCTAAAAGTAATAAAATGTTAATTGAATGTAGACAAATGCTAGCTGAAAGTAGCAAAACACTACCCAAAAAGGTAAAAAAAAGTCTCAAAATACTATCTAAGATGTAGAAAAATGCTAACTAAAACAGTAAAACAAACACAATACTAGCTAAGCCAAGAGTAAACACTAGCTAAATGTTTTAAAATAGCAAAATGCTAACTAAAAGCAGCATAATGCTATCTAAAAGCTAAATATGTCAAAACCCCCTGCTTTATGGAAAAATATTTCACCAACTTGTAAAGAAATTATTATAAAAGTCTTTACATTTTCCACCAATTAACTTGAATTAAGTTGACTTGATTTGGGTTGGCTGCAGTAATCAATCTTAGTTAAACAAAAAGAGGTATGAAAGAAGAATCCCACAAGACCTTTGTTTAAAACTTTATATACAAGGCAGCTGGAGATATATACGTCCTCAAAGGAATATTAGGTTTTTAATGAATAATTCTGGCTTCTATATTAAAATAAATACATGAAAATAACACAATAATAAAGAGATTTACTCACATCACATTAGAAATGAGGAACCAAAAGAAAGATGGCTCTGAAGAAGACGCTGCAGTCTCATTTGTCTGTGTTTTTTTTAATAAACTTGATTGAATTTGTCCATCACTGCACAGGTTTGTGACTAAAATGTACTCTGAAGATTATAAATACATTGTAACAAAAAAAAAGAGACGTAAAGCCTGATTGGTTTGAAGGTAAACTGAATATTTTCTAGGAATCTTAAAAAAAAAGGAATTTATAAGGTGGATCTAAGTCTATAACACAAGAAGATTAAAAAGACAATCTGCCTCCCTGTGTTGAAAATCTGTCACGTTACTGGAGCATGAAGGCCCCGCCTTTAGTGTAACTTGCTTGGCTGATCTTCTTGATGTGCGGAGTGCTACTCCAGGCTTCAGTGTATCTGTCTGAGCAAGAGGTCTTTAACAGCCATGAATGCCAAGCATCGGTGTTGGAGGGGGAGGTGGGGGGGAGGCAGGCCAGGCCAAGCGTAACCACGGCGGCCCAATGTCCTTGGCTCCTCGGCGGCCTTCACCTCACACTCCCTGCACAGTGAATTTTATGGCTAATTTCCGGCAATTTATCCTGGCACTTTCAGAAGAGGGATTCCTGCGGGAATAATGTGCATAATTTGCATAAATCATCCTGATAGAATGCATATCAGCTTGTAACTCCCCCCACCACCATCACCACCATCACCATTGTCTGATGCTCCAGCGTTTACTTTGTAATCAAAATTGACCGTTTTCAACCTGCGGTGAAAAAGTCTTAACTCTACGTTTCATGCAAGTATGCAAACACAAATATTTCCTTTCAAATTAAAAGGTGCCCATTGTAAAAGTAAGCAAATAAAAACAAATAAAGGTAATTATTAATTTTTAAGAGTTTACCCCAGTACTTTTTCGGATATATGATATGATATTCTAAAATGCAGGTATGCACTCAATATAAACAAAAAAACTTGGAAGCTTGAGTCACTTTAGGCTGGCTGTAGTCAAACATGGCAGAATCAGAGAAAAATAAAATCCCAAAGAAGACATTTAGGTGGAAAAATAACAATGAATCTGTTGCTAAATGCAAAGAAATAAAATAAAACTTATTTTTAAAAAAGTCAGAAAACTTGAAAAAAAAAAATGCATTTTTGTGTTAAAAACAGAATGAGTGCTGAATGTTTGCTAAAAAAAAGCTGAACAAAAAATATAAATGAAACAAGCAAAACACAAGCTAAAAGCTAGCAGGATATTAGCTGAAAGCTGAAAACAGCAAAACACTAGCTAAAACCAAAGATGCACAACAGTAAGATAGTTAAAATAAGCAGATTCTAAAATGGCAAAAATAAAAGTTAAAAATAGAAGAATTGTAGCTAAAAATATAAGTATCTAAACAGTAGATAAAAATCTAAAAGTAGGAAAATGATAGCTAAAAGCTAAAGTAGCCAAATAGTAACTAAAAATTAAATATTTGAAGGAATTAAAGAATTTTTACCTATTTTCTGTAGCAAATTTCATTTGAATTAAAACAAAATATTTTGAAAACACATTTTAATGGCAGAGTTTTAGTTTAGGGACATATAAAATATCAAAACGAGAAACATATTGTACAGATTTTGTTTCTTAATGTGTGTTTTTGTCAGTTTTGACCAGTTTTTATGACTTTGTAATGAGTTCCTGCAGTGAGACGACAGTCACTGTCGATTTGCAAACCTGTTTGCAAACACTCCTTTATTGTAGGCAACCCCTTGTCTGAGGAGAAGAGACGGGGGGTCAGAGCAAAGACCCCTTCTTGCTGGGATTTAATGTGACGTACAGTGAGCATGTGCATAAGACTGACTTTTTAAAAAAAATAATCAGCCAAGCTCCAAATCGACTTTGTCGGTGTGAGATGAAAGAAAGATACAGAGGAACAATAGAACGAGGAGTTTTTTATTTTTATTTTTTGTTGGACAAAAGACATGTGGACTGATGCGAGCTGCTGAAGATGAGTTGTAATCAGAGCAGACACACAAACAAAATATAACTGAATGAAAAAACAAAAGAGCTTTGTACTCTTTGCAAGATTTCATGACTGACAAAAAAACAAGAGAAAATGTGTGTGTGTGTTTTGGTGCAAGTGTGTGTGTGTGTGTGTGTGGGGGGGGGGGGGTGTTCAGGTTCTTGCTCTGGCTCCTCACTCAGAGTCCCAGACTGTATCACTGCTGACAACAGGACAGTCGTCCACTGGGTGGACGTTAATCACAATAATACCGAGCAGGCCAATCACGACTCACCGATCAAGCGCTTAATGACATGCCTGCCACTGTAACCAGCACACTGCAGAGGGATTCACACACCAGAACTGGCTCTTTGGTGGGGGCAGGACATGGAGGAGGATGGTGGTTATGAGGCTGGTGCACAGCCATCCAGACAATAATTACTCGATGACTGTGGTCAAATTAGGGATCAGTCAAAGCAGATTAATTTCGACGGATAGCATTGGTCTCTCCTAAATGCAGATTTTCTTAATAAGAGTGAAATTGTGTCGCAGAGACGGTTGTGAGGTTTGCTACACGGGGGTAACTCCAATTACTTATCCGGAGTGACAGTGTCTTCTTCTTCTTCATATGAATCAGACTGTACTTCTGAGTGTCAGCACAAAATTAGCACACAAATGTGTTTTCCCAAGTCTTCTGCTCTGCTGTATGTGTGTGTGTTTGTATGCAGAGGCTGTATGGCACAAATGACGATGCTGTGTGTGTGCGTGTGTGTGTGTTTGGTACGGGTAGGCCTTTCAGTAAATACCCAGAGACCCCGAGAATTACCCAGAGCAGAGAGGACAGCATCTGTTTGTGTGCTTGTGCCGAGCAAACAAGGCAATTTAGAGAACACCAAGGGAGCTGCTAATAAACACAACCTTATTCCCCCTACTTCTTGCACCTGGCTCGGAATATTGCAGCAACACAGCATAGATGAGTGTGTGTGTGCGCATGTGTGTGAGCGCATGTGTGTGTGTGTGTGTGTGTGTGTGTAGGTGTGTATGTGACTGTTTCTTGTACATTTCTGCAATGTAGTGTGCATTAGCAAATGAACGGCTCTGCTGCTGAGAAATGGCAGGTCTGTTTCCCTATACTCTGAAGTTTTTGAATCGTCCAAACTGCACTGGATTAAAGGGATAGTTCAGATGTTTTGAAGTAAGATTCTATAAAAATGTAATCTAATCTTACGTTTTTTGCAGCTAGTGTTGTTGTGTTAAAGGAATCAAGGATTGACAGCTCGAGAGAATTTATTTGAACATCTGAATTTCAAGTTTCAAAAGGTTGGGTAGAATGTATTTCTATAATGCAGGACACAAAATTATTTGAAGAGCTGTCTACAACAAGTAAGATATTACTTGTTAACAACCTTTCCACAGAACTACATTTAGAAATTATTTTATATAAAACATCTAGATTTATTCTGATGTCTTGACCTCCGTAAACGCGTCTTTAAATTTACAGTTTTTTCTTGTTCATTCTGCAACTGCAGCCCCAAACCCGCTCTAATGAGAGCTGCAGCTTTGCTCTCGCCTCCTCTGCTGACGGTGATATGTAGCCAAAGTGACACCCAGTGAAACCATGCATCGGGCCAGACACAAAATGGCCGTCCAGTGCCAAACCCTGCTTTGGCTTTCACTTCGCATCACACCACAGAGCCTGGCTGGAGAGTGAAAGCTTAATGTGGCATTTAGAGGGAAAAAAAAACCTCAGGTAAGATTAACACCACTTAAAGCTTATTTCAACACATATTATGCATACAAATATTCCTATTATCGCAAGTATTTTAAGTTTTGTTTGTTTAAAGTCTATTAACAGCAGATAAACCTACCCAGTTATCCAGTTTGCCCTTTCAGTACGATCACCTCAAGGTCTCCTCACCCCTCGTGTCACATATCTGGGCCAAATTAGACAACAGCCCACGTTCTAACAGCCTTTGAGCCTTCAGGCCAGAACATTTTGAAATAAAAAGGGGAAGAAAATAAGTGCAAAAGGGGAGATTAATCTGAGTTATTACATTGATTAGATTTCCAGAATGATAATTAAAAGATGTTAAGACATGGGCCCAGTCAGGGATCAGTGGGCACTAATGAGGACCAATAGGCCTCTGTAATCTGCGCTGTAATGAGAAGTGGATTAAATGTAAAGTTTGCTGGGAGACAAGTGGGAAGGGGGCAATAGAAATAGATGTAATGGAGGAGCTGTCCTGGGAAGCCAATCTTTTATTGTCATTATAACCAGTTACAGTGACGATTTACAGGAATAAAAAATAAGAGAGAAATCAGTGATAATGCAATTGTATAAATAGTGTTTTGTCACAATACAAATATTTTATCGTGAAACAATTAACAGCCTGATTAAACCAATAAGGGAGCTGTACAACTGAACCATTTCAATTTATAGTTTATTTTTAAAGTTTTATGATTTCAGTAAGTTTTTTTTGTTTGGTATAAAGAAGGTGCTGCTTTCATTTTTATTTTTCTAACTGTTTCATTTCCAATTTGGCCATTTGAGCGAGAAGGGGGTCTCTGCAGAACATGTTGTCCTGTGGGCGGAGACATCCCAAGTTGTGATTGGCGGTGGTCTTAATGTGGGCGGAGACGTCCCAAGAGACGTGATTGGTCGGATTGACGGTGGGGTTTGAGGAGGCTGGAGGCA
>JAUBOC010000082.1:13761146-13774135 GCA_032275365.1 Anablepsoides cearensis
TCTGTAAGTGTACAGCGCTTTGGGGTCCGGAGGGACTTGATAAAGCGCTGTATAAGTTCAGTCCATTTACCATTTTACCATTTACTTTCAGCTGATGATTTGACAACATTATATAAACAGATCCTATTGAGATCACAGGGAAGCCTGGGCCTGAATGTCTTTAGCGGGTGAGAGGAAAATGAAGTACTCAGAGAAAATCCACCAAACGCAAGGAGAGCATGCAAACTCCACACAGAAAGACACCAGGTCCAACCCAGGGCTTCTCATCATGAGGCAACAGCACAAAGCCACCAAAATACTGCAACAAAGTTAGCTGCTAAAATTCAACAAATCACAGTATCACTTGTGTTCTATAAGGATTAACCCATGGCCTTGTATGCCAAATTTTTAAACATAGATCTTGCACAATCTGTTACAACTACATTATTTGATGGGAATGATTTTCATTTACTACCACAGCATACTGTATATTAGATCAGTATGTGAAAGGTTATCTAAGTTATAGACATTTTTGCATTTACCAATCAGGGGCGGAGCTAGACTCTTTGTAAGTGGTGGCCAATGTGATTTTTAAGGGGGGAACATACAAATAATAATAATAAAATACTATGGAATTGAAAAATCAAAATGGCCTCCACAGCTAATTTCAAACTGCTCTAATTCAGCTGTTTAAAAAAAATATTAAGCCAAATTTTGTGTGATTGAAACTAAGAATGATAAAAAAAGCATGCTGATCGCTAATTCTAATGAAGACTTGGGCAATCCTGGTCCTCAAAGGCCGTAGCCATGCTTCTTTTACTATTTCCCCTGCTCCAACACACCTGATTCAGTCACTGAATTACCTCTTCCAAGTTCTGCAGAAACCTGATAATCACCCATTCATTCAAAACAGATGTGTTGGACCAGGAAAACAAGAAAAACATGCAGGGCTGCGGCCCTCGAGGACTAGGATTGCCCACCCCTGTACCTAGCTTACCATTATTGCTAATTTTACAAAGAGCTATTCAGCCAGTTTTAGATGCACTAGGCTGATAATTGGTGTAACAGTAGTCAACAATAATCTTCAACAACTTCTAAATGCAAATGAAAAATTCAAGATGGCCAGCAAAGCTACTTTCAAATTGTTTTAACTCAGATGCTTTTTGGACAAATGTAGCTGATATTTGATGTGGTGAGAGCTGCCATCACCAAAAGTCAAGCCATGTTTAAAATAGTGACCACATGGAAGTAACGTCAAAGCTTCTCAATAAATTTTTGTAGTGGCTCCATGTCATTGCTATGTTACAGACTGGCCACTAGATGTTGTCCAGTTTTTATTATGTTATGTTTTTTAAACCCAAAACTATTATAAACATATTAATTCAGTGGTTCTGAAAATTGTTGTTTTCTCTCATTGGACTGTGCAGCTGCCTGACAGATATTTATTTTATTTTATACACTAACTGCTCATCTTTTAAATGCCACATGTGATCCCCACACACTTGTCAATCATTTGGGGGTGGCACCTGGGGGTGGCCAATCAGGTACAGGGGGGCACTTGCCACCCCAGCCACCCCTTTGGCTCCTTCTCTGTTACTAATTTCAGTTGACTGTGGAGGCCACAGCACACCCAGTAATTACATAAAGAGAATTTCATTAGAATCCTTCCAGTTGTTCATGAGTTGTTTTGCCAACAGGCAAACAAACACAAACACCCAGATAGATTCAAATACTTTAATATGCTTCACCGTGAAGAGCAGGAAAATCTTCAGTAATCAAAGAAGAACTCAAAATGTCTTAAATTATATTTGCTAAGATCAAAGACATGAATGTTTTTACAAATATAATTTCCAGTCAAGTATTTTTCTCAAGGCTTGCATGTGTGGCGATTTAATCTCTTAGGCATTGGGCTGTAATGTCTTATTCAAGGGTTATAAATTGATATTTGGAATTAAAATCAAATAGGTTTAACTGGTTCACTTTACAGGAAAGACTGTAAAGGCGTGGCTGGAATGAGTGTAGAGGTTCTGAATCCAGTTTATTTTGATCAAAGCGTTCTACGTTTCAATAAGAAGTCAGAACATTGTCCTAACATCTTAAAAAAAGGGACCTTTAATCATACGTAAACACAGTTATAAAGCCTTCAAGCTCTCCTGACTGGCGGCGACACACAAAGGCACCGTGCGTGAGTGTGTTTAACCAAGCTTAGGGCCTAATATCCAACCAGCCTTATGGTGCAGAAAAAAAATTACAGCGGCGAAATGACAATGCTGATAGACTATAAAACTATGTCATATAATACCCCCACTCACTCCTCCCTCTGTGTGGTCCACCCACCATTAAGCCAATTCATCACCTCTTAAGAGAAGGCCATGAGACAGATCCTGTCCATCAGTCACTTGCTTTAGGATTACTGCTCTCATGATGCGAGCGTCGAGGTAAACGATGACCACAGAGAGCCGCTCCTGAGAAACAACTTGTTTAAACATCCAAATACAGGCATTAGATTCCTTAAAGGAATGCATATCGCCTGACGTATGCAGCCATTTCTATGTTGGTTAATGTGAAATAGCTGCAGCAGCCATATTGTATTGCACGTCAACTCAAGGCCTGTGGGCCAAGTCTGGCCCTCGTTAACATTTTATCCGACCTCAAAGGTAAAACTTTATATTTAAAATAATTGTTTACTGTTGTTTTCTTGTCATGACAGCTGGCCAACTTTAAAGCCAAAAAAATGTATTTTGAAATTGTCAGTTTGTCTTTGATTTTGGTGTGGAAGAGGTTTTTCTCTTTTTACTTGATTCCTTGTATTGTGATAAAATGTACCTCATAGACATAAAAACTAAAAAAATTAGTTAATGCTATGTGTCTTTCTAAATTATTTTTTTTATTTCATAGGTTACATGTTCTAAATGCTATGAAACATATTTGAAAAGGTCATTTGTGTTTCTTTGTTATATAACATTTCTCTAATAAATACTGGACCAAGTTTTGAATTGCAGCCCTCTTGTGTAACAGAGTTTAACACTCCAGTAACATTGGATTGGTTAAATGTTAATTATTTAGAGGTACATACAATGAATATTCCTATAAAGTTTCACATTTCATAAGATATTTTGGTAACAGGCAGACACACAAAAGCACAAACACACACATACATACACATGAGGAAAAACATCATCATCCACCTCAACCCTTTTGGCAGTGGGCAATAATTAAAACATGCCTGCATGGATAAAATGAAGGAAGATTTTTTTTGAAGCCAGTTGTTTGAGATGTCACTTCTCTAATGGCCTCGAGGGAAAGAAGAGCTCAGATTTGCATTTTTTGGTGGCTGCTCCTGTAATGAAAAAAGGTAGAGTGCAGCATATTTCACTGGACCTGTCAGATTCACTCACACACCCTCTGCGAAGCCCTCAGAAACTTCATACCAGTGCCTCCCACTTCCCTGGCCTCTGCTATAAAATTGACTGTGACAAAATTAGCAAACCTAGACTGTTTGGACATATTCCCAATATATTGGATTTCTCTTTTTTTTCCTTTCTTTTTTTTTCTTTTAAATAAAATCCAATCAAGCCCCAGAACATCAAACATGAAGTCTCCTTGAAAATTGTTCAGTCTCATGGGCCATCTCTAGATTTATGTAATCGTGAGCTTGTTAGGGAGATTTCTCAAGTTTATTGACAGTGATGTGCATTGGGATTTGGCAGATCTGACATGTGGGAAGCGCAGTTCAGTGGCACCACCTCGCAGAAGCAATTAGAGATCCATACTCCCAGACAGGTCCGGACTTTGTTTCTGTGGTGGTGGTGGTGGGAGGGGGGTGGGGGCACACCTTTTGGAGCTTTTATTAACATGACATGCGTGTCCCATGGATTGTCTTTGGGTGACAATCAAAAGGTTGTCATTGAAAAAGGGGGCAGCAATTGGTGAAATTGTGTTCCTTAAAACAAGTCCGGACATCAAAATGGATTTTCCAAGTGATTTGTTCTTTCGGAGGGAAGCCTACTCTAAGATATACCCCCCTCTCTGCCCCAACGTGCAGAAAAAAAAACTACTACCTGCGATTGTGTAATATTGAAAGGAATTAGAGCATAATTAAAAACGATTCAGTTTCACTTGGACAAGCCTTGCTCAAACGGACACCACTCACTCTTCAGTATTAAATGAACGTCAACGGGCTAAAGTAATTAGTTCAGTCTATTAATTACCATAATCTCCCATTATCCTGTTGGTCTTCATTTCAACATGTTAACAAGCCTGTAGTGATGAGGTTTCCAGAGACTACTATCAATATGAGAGTTAATTATGTCTCATTTATTTTATGTAATTCGCACACCTGACTTTCTTGTTTTGTCATTTTTAAACAAATCGTGTTATTTCAAACCGATGACTAATATCTTAAACTGATCGTTCAGATCTGTAGGAGGGATTTCAGTTGATAGATAATGAAGAATTAATATCTTACCTGTTGCAGATGTTATTTGAACAGAGATAGAGTTTAATTCTGACTGTATAAATTAGCTAACAGTTAATTTGAACAGAAGTGAATAATCCCAACTTAAAACAACTTCAATCCAAACGTTGCTACAGTTCACACACATTTATAAACAATTATTATTAGAAAGAAAAAAATTACAAGTTTTTGTAGAAAAACTAATTAAAAAGAAAATGCCTCACCTCTATACAATAACAAGAGTTCTCATGCATCTCTGTTTATAGAAAATACAGGACGTTCTTCAGTGTAGTCCCCATTGAAAACAACTTATTGTCAAACTGTGTTCAGGAATTAAATTCTAGATGTTTTGTAAGGTGTGCACATGGGTATATACATAGCTTTAGTAAGATGGCTTTATATATATTTATAAATCCTCTGTGTTGATGAATTTTTAGAAGCAAAGCTGCATGACAACTTGCTGTTATATTTTACCTTTAATTATATTTATATACATATTAAAAAATGTTTATATTTATTCCAGAAAATGTTTGGTTCATTTGTATTTACTGACTGTCACATTACATTATATAGTTCTGATATTGATATGCTGTTTATTTTAGATGATAATTCTGGTAGATATGTAATTTCTACAGGAATTGCTCCTGGCAGCACTGAAAGTGCTACAACTACTTGCTAATGCTCTTGCATGCAACTGCAACTGTTGGAGACTATATGGCAAATAACATTTGGAGGGGAGTTTCTTAAGTGTCTTGAAAATATGTTGCAGTTTGTGTGAGTTGCAGAGTTACAGTCTCATCGCTTGATTCTTGAACATGTTCAACAAACTTGTGCACCAAAATTATCTCTGAAAAGAGAGCTGCCTTTGGCTCCTCTAACCTGTCTCAGGAGCTCTAGAGCTGTTTTTGACACCTGCATGGGAGCTCTCCTCTGTTCAGTTTTAAAAACCACATCAGTGATCATGATAATAGACCCTTTCTTAGCCGAGCTCTTCCAGGTCACAGGTCGACTGGGTAAACGCTGAGGTTGCTATGAAAACCCTATTGGAATTGTTCAAATTCAACAAGCTCAAAAAGCAGATTTATAGCTTAGATATTTATGAAAAATCTAATCAACGATCCTAAAAGAAAGTTCAACACAAATCAGTTTAGAGCAAATACATCAGGTCTGTGTAACGGCATAAATTCACCTTTGAATTTGTGCAACTACAATGGCTTTTTCATAGAAACCTCAGTTTTATTCTATACACACTTGAGGTTGGCCAGCTTCTCGCATTTGTGATCATTTCTAACTAAGAAATGGTCTACAGCTTTATTATCAGCCTCTAAAGGAACCCTTACACAGTTTTTGAGACTAGAGTTGTGGTAGGATGGCAGCAAAATCTTTGGTTTTGGCTCCATTCTGACAAGTGATTAATTTGTCATGTCAGGTCACCATTAGATTATCTCTCCCTATTGATGATGATGATGATGCCTTTATTGTCGTTGTACAGAGCACAATGAAATTACATTACCATTGAGGATGTTCAAAGATCTGTCTACATCAAGTAAAACAATAATTGTTCATAACTTTTCTAAAGCTATAAACTATTGCTTCAATACTCCTTACTATGTATTTGTATTTTTTTAATGCTTCAGAATAAATAGTGCTTAAATAAATTGAAATACTAACCTTTTTGCAGAAGAGGCCTTTGCAATGGAAAACAAAGATTCCTTATTTTATTTAAGAATTGCCATGCTGTTTACAACTATGAGCGATATAAATATATCGTTTATAGTTGTTGTTTTTTTTTTACTAAACAAAAATCTTTACGTCTGTTTTCCATCAGACTACAATTCCCATCATGTCTTAAGGTTTGGTTCTGTAGGAGCCTTCAACATGTCCATCTGTGATCCGGGATGAAAAAAGGCTGCGGCCTGAAGAGATGGAGCGCGGTAAACAAGGCGGCCCTGCTCCCCAGCTGTGAAGGTGACTCAGGGACGCTACACGCAGAACAAGCCCTTTTGATTAATCACAGGATATTTACTAGCTCAGATCTAATCACGGACCGCAGGATCAGGGGGCTACATCATACACGGCCCAGGAATTTACACAGCAGAGTTAACCTGTCACCTGCCACCGTCCTCTCCTTACGTCTATAAACACTGGTCGGCCCGGAGTTACACACTGCAGGCAGGGCACTGCGGAATGCCTCTGAAAGTGATTGTTTTATTTCTGCAGCAACAATATAACCTGCAGTCAGATCCTCGACACTTGTCGTCGGATATAAAACCTTATGGCAGAGGGGAGAAGGAGCCATTTATCTCAAGGTGGTCATGATAATGGGATACAGGAACGTGAGCGGTTTTACCACTGAGTAAACTACACTGTGAGTGCAGGAAACACGGCACCCCTGTCTGAAGCTTCAGTTTGTAGATCCAGTCTCCAGTTCCTGTGGGATTGTTATTTTCCTGAGGAAGAGATGTAAGCCCAAGACTAATCCCAGATTACAAGCAAAAAGGATTATGCAGTTGTGATCTCTGACTGGTTTGTGACTTCCATAATCAATTTGACATTCAGATGATCTTTGGCTTACAGTGAGGACAGCCTGCAAATTTAAGGGACCGTTTCACACCGGGGTTTTACCAAGATTAAAACAAGCGTTTTCATGTTTTTTTGCTAAAAGGTTGAAACCAGAGATCAGTTTGAGCTTTTCTTTTAAAGTAGATGGATTTTAGTGAAACAAAAAATAACCATTGGATGTGCTGCAAACATTTGACCGACATTTTTGCACCATTTCATCCTTAAACCTTGTACATTTTACCAGTTTAGTACTGAAAAACAGACAGATAAAGCCTGGCCTAAAAAAATAGCTGTGAGGCTCTAGTGTTAGAATAATAATTTCTAAAACATTTATACATTTAAAAAAAACAGCAACTCTGATTGGTTTGACATTTCTGTTGTTTAATTTGAACCACTAATTTATGCCTAACTATTAATTTATTTTTTAAAAATAGCCTAAATGTGTATGAAATAGATGAAGACATAACCTTTAGTGTGACCTGAGTTCTGTCCTGAGTTATTAGCACGTCCACAGAAAACAGACAAAGGCAGCGGTGGAAATGCTGCAGCCCTGCCGCGTTCTTGGATTCTGCCATCGTGTCGTCTGGAAAATGTCACTCCATGGGGGGGTGTCTCAGTTTAAAAAAGCAAAAACACTGACAACTCATACAGGAAAAAAAATAAATAAATACTGGACAAAATATTCAGACTAGGAAGATGAGAATCTCTCCTGCATCTCCATACAGATAAGCTTCTTGGTGTTGAATTAGGAGGTGTTTGTTGAGCCTGAATCTCGCCACACCAGCTCTGAACAAATAGTCCATTAGATGAGAGTGTTTTTGTCAGTCTCCCCGTCTCCCAATATTTCCTCAGAGTGACGAGTCACATTTGAAGCCGGGAGGCAGAGTAATTTCTGTGTCACATTCCTTTAGCTCGACCTCACTGACAATTGCCAACACAAGAGCTTTCTCACTAAAAATTAATCACATTTGCCTTTTTAATGGTGTCCCGCCTCCCTCTGCCAAGAATCCACAATCGTCTCGCTGCCTCTGCGTTGGTTTCTCTGTAACTGCAGAGAAGGAGCGTATCAATAGTTGTTTCGCCCCTCTGACCTTCTGCTCATTGTTGACTGAAGGAGGCCAAAACAGAAAAAAAGCAAAGTTAAATCTTCAACTGTTAACGCTGCTGAAGATGGTATTTAAAAATTTAAATTAAAAATGTGTTCATTGAAAACATATGGATGGTCCCTGTGATTTGGCAGTTTGCAGAGCAGCTCTGACACCAGGCAAAACTGCAAGTTTGATGTATTTTAGGGAAGTGTTAGCAGCGTTAGCACTGTTAGCGGTTGATTTTGTCGCAGGATGATGACATCATAACCAAAACTAAGCACCAACAGCAAACACAGCGTTCTATTCTGAAATACTTAAATGCAAACTTCAAAATTTAATATTTAACTTTAACTTTTACATTTAGATTTAGAATTTAATACTTCCATATATTATTTAACATTAAAATTTAACATTTAGTAAAAAAAAACAAACTTTAAGAACAGTGAGCTAACAATAAACAATAACAATAAAATAATAGTGGAAAATGTTCAATCAGGATTTTACTAACTAATAAATAATGAAAATGGCTTGGTAACATTTTCTAAGTTGGTATTATTTGGCGCTACATATGCTCCGCATAGAAACTATACAGCATTTTTCAAATTATTGACCTTCAACAGGTAAGATATTAATTATTCAAAACCTTCCAGAACCCCACTTTAGAAGATCTGATTGAAACTGTAGTTGTAATACTCCAGGGTTGGAACAATAAATGAATATATAGACTGCAGTTCAATGTAAATAACCATCTCACAAAGATGGTTTTTTTTTGGTCATAATTCTTTAGTTTTCACTTGATAATTTAAATTTACTAAAACAATAGAACAAGTGTTTGTTCTGGAATAAATATCACCTGCCAAAGTTTTACACATACGCCTCACAGCATCTGTATTCAGTCATATTTGAGGGATGAATCTCAGCTACCACTGCACCAAATATTAGCTTAATACGAGTAAAATAAAATGTTTCTGCCATTTTTGTGTTTGTTAAGGTCAGTTAGCTGTGGTGGCCATCTTGAATCAGGTCGTCTTCAGAAGGTTGTACAGGTATGTCCATTTATTAGTTTATGAGATTTTCATTTAAAGTAGTCCAGTGGTTTGTGAGATAGTTAGCTAAAAAGTAGATATATGGAGATTGTTTAGGTTTAAGTTGTTGTTTGTTGGAAGTTGTTTTTTTAATAAGGTGCAGACGATTCTTTTTGCACCCTTTTTATTCAATAATTGATTTGCTTAGTTTTTATGGACTTTTTGTTGTTTTTATGAATGAAATAAATCAATAAATAAAAATGAACAAGTGAAAAAAGTCAGTAACCTTTCTTCAAATAAAAAATGACTATGAATGGGTGGATTTAATTTTTTATCCAGAATCTGATAATAAAGACAGTCGTATGTATTTATTATACCTATAAATAACAAACCTTTCTAAAAATGCACCACATTTAATCATTTTACATTTATTTTGAGTCATGAACTTCTAATTCCAGCTTTAATAAAGATGCTAAATTTGTAGAAACTTATCCAAGTTTTCTTACATTAGTAGATATGGTTTAAAGATTCCATAGAAGAGTTAATTGAATCAGAGATTTCTTAATTTCTTCAATAATCTGACCGACTCACCGAGGCTTCATCCTCTCAGCTCTCAGTAAATCAGGCCTCCACTACCATCAAATATTCAGACAGACTTGTAATTCCTTGCGAGTGAGACGGCCTGTAAAAATGACTAGAAAACAAAACACTCCTGGTAAAACAATGTTCAGAAGACATTCTGTCAGATTTCTCTCTTTCTTACAGATTTCATTGCTGAGCTGTTTTGGCGTAAATGCTTTAAAACACTTTGACATAAGCATGCAGCGTCCTGAGACACACGGTTCTGAATAATGAATCTCCAGTATGTCCCAAACAGCTGTCTTCTTGCAAAATGCTTTTTTCATTTCTTTCTTTAAAATCCTTTTTCAAATACTTGTATAATTCAAGTCATTCACCTGGCTTCTTATCTAGACAAGAGCAAACGCTAATTTAAAACCAATAAAAAGCTTCTGTTAGACAAAAAGCTGAGAAAGTTCACAGCATCTTCCTTTCTCGCTGCCTGGACTCTTTATATTTAATTCAGAGGTTGTGTATTTCTTTATGATTGCAACATCTGTTTGGTCCCAGTGCCAGCTCCCTCTGTCAGCCACCCTCTGTTCAATAATTCCTGCCCTGACCCCCGAGAGCCCCTGACATCACAGCACCGGCTGCTGCTCAAACTTCACAGGGACCAGACACAAAGAGACAGGTGCCCACATGCCACCAAATGAGCCTTCTAACAAAAAAAATCTAAAAAAACACCTCTGCATCACCTAGATCAGTGGCTTCAATATGTTGGACTAAGAGAACAAAACTCCTACCGGGACATGTGGGACGTCTCAAACTAATGCAGAGATTTAAGTTACCCATGTTTGTAGCTTTGGTTTTCAAACTACAAAGCATATATCTGATGTAAATTAGCTCCTTCATGGTCACAGTTTAGTTACTGAGGGATTAAATGAATAACACGTGAAAGAGTAACAAACAAAAGGAAACTCAGGGTCACTAAAATGCAGGACAAGATGTCAAACAGCATATATTTCAAATAAAGCTATTGCCAGTCATTTGTTACTTGTTTTTTTTTCTTTTCTTTTTTGTATTTGAAATATATGACTTAAAAAACTATTTGACACTATAACTTATGCACAATTTTCTAATGGCAATGTCTCACTATGACGTTTTAGACAATTCATGCTGATTTATGAATATTTTGTTGTAAATAATATATTCATGCAAGTTATCAATTCGATCGAATCATTATAATTACATTATGTGTAAGTCCAAACGAGGCTACCAGTAGATTTCTATAAATTTGTCTTTAACATTGACATTTTCAGTGTTGGGAAAATTTTCACAAGTTGTCTAAAACATAGTGCCTTAAGCAGAACCTCATGAGGAGATTTAAATACTTTGCTGCAGATGAGTTACTGTCACTCAGGGGCGGAGCCAGAGGGGTGGCCAGGGTTGCAAGTGTCCCTCCTGATACCTGATTGGCCACCCCAGGTGCCACTCCCAAATAATTAAGAAGTGGGCGCAGAGCTTGGATTTTACTTGAGTTAAAATTTGTTCTCTGATATTACTAAATGCAATTTCAGCTGTGTAGGTTCAACAATGGCTGAATTACAGCCCTTTGTAAAATTAACATTAGCATTAGCTTAATTTGGGATTAGCATGAGCGATGAGCATGTTCATTCTTAGTAACTCTGCAACAAATTTAATCTTAACAAGTCTTAAAATGGATGAATGGCTTTTAAAGTTAACTGCGGTGGCCATTTTGAATATTCGATCAGCATTTAGAATTTGGTAAAGATAGTTTTTGGCTACTTCAATAATCTTCAGCCTTATGTGTGTCTAAAAATGGCAGCTGTGGCAGCCATCTTGAATTTTCAAATCCAGAGTGCTTTTCAGTATTTGTATGTGACCCCCTAAAGAACACCTTTGCCACCCCTTGCAAAAAAATCAAAAAAATTATTTTACTTATTTCATTATAAAAATTTAGCAAAAGATATAAATACATATTCCTAATAAATGATACTTATCTCCAGAAATGCTGAAAAAAAATAATTGCAATGAATGAATTACTTATTAATAAAACTACATTTAAACTAAAACTACTTCATGAGTCATGTGACATTTCCAGAATTTTTTTTTTACTAAAATTGCAGCTAATAAACAAAATGCATTAAACAAACATCTGTTGAAGTTATCACCCACCACATGGCATGTCAATGTTTTTACTCAAGACCTCACACAATCTGTAAGCACTCAACGTATGTAGTGGGGATGACTCTCAGCTACCATTAGTGTCAGTTTCAGCACAATATTTGTAAAACTGGATGAGTTACAGCCAGTTTTGTGTTTGCAAATGTTGATTGGGTCTGGCAGCCATCTTGAACCAGACTGACTCATAAAGTTATTCAGTTGTGGAGGTGATCACTTTTATGACAGCTTTATTAAAATCCATCCAATGGTTCATGACATTTTTCTGAAAGGCAGACAATGAAACACACAGACAGACAGACACACACACGCTTGCATGTCCTTATTAGGACCGTTCATGGATTTCCATTGATTTTCAATCTTTCTAGCCTAAGCCTTACCTCTTACCTTAAACCTAACCTAAACTCAAAACCTTTGTCCTAAACATAACCCCCAATCCAAAAATGGAGTTCCATATTAGGGCCGGTCTTAGATCCATAAGGACTACTGCAGAGAAAGGTACACACATGCATGCACATAACATAAATAACACAAAAGGAGAAAATACATTGTTTCTTACCTACAGTATTGTCTTCTTTTCCTATGATTATGAATGTAGTATGCATTAATTCCAGTCACTCAAAGTGAAGGAATTTATCTAAATATTTTTTTTTTGTGTTGAATCAAACTATAGTTTCATTTTAAACAGGTACGAATTCCTGATAAAAGTATTCTATTTTGGTTTCTTCTCCTCTCTTCTTTGTCACACACATTGAGGGTGGCGGGGTTTATAACAGATGCTACCCACTGACCTTAGAAAGATGGCGGAGGGGCCAGATGTTTGGATGACCTCACAACCTTGGGACCAGCTGATGTTTCCAGTGATGGAGATGGGTTCTGGCAGAGAAAACTGATCGGGTGGCATCAAAGGTTCCCATTTTTCCCACTTTTTTTCTCGGTTTTTGGTCTTTACCCCACCCCCCCCATCGAACTGGGCAATCCTGGAAGGCAGGGAAACATGGAGACGGGGAGAAGTATGTAAACACAACGGAGAGAACGAGACAGAGCGAGAGAGAGAGAGAGAGAGAGAGAGAGAGAGAGAGAGAGAGAGAGAGAGAGAGAGAGAGAGAGAGAGAGAGA
>JAUBOC010000082.1:13776242-13789755 GCA_032275365.1 Anablepsoides cearensis
AGGCTCAAATGATCAGAATGTATAAAATACAAGACTGCATCTAATATTCAATTAATCAGTTACAAAATTTCCTTCACCAGCATCGACCATAAAATACATCTCCCATAATGCATGTTGATTATGTATGGGAATTCTATGTCGTAAAGTGGGAGGGTTCAGAATTTTACTTTAATAGTATTTTTGTATTACTTATTTCACATATAGTCAGGTGTAGTATTTTTCAGTGTTTATAAGAGGATGTGTTAAAACACTGTTTTTATGCAGGAAATACCAGGTAGAGCTCAGTTATTGTTTGTTAGCAGTGCTCAGCGGCAGCAATGATGTTTAGTCCAAGTTAAACAAAATACGACAAAGTTATTTACAAATGGCTCTTTGAGGGCCACCATAACGCTCATGTGGCCCTCAGTGAAAATGAGTTTGACACCTTTGCGTTAGATGGTTATTCATCTAATGCATTTAATTCAATCTAATTATCATTTGGACAGTCGCCACACGGAATCAATATTCGACTAAACAAAATTTGATTTGACTGAGTCAGTTTAACTAATTTTACTCTAAAATCTAATGTGGTAGTAGCCGACAGGCATTTATAACACAACACATTGCACCCAATCTTATTTTCAAAGATTTTACCCAAACATCTTCCATTTTTTTTATAAGTTGATCTTAGTCTAGTACTATAAAATGCAATAGGCACACCTAGGTGTTTAATCACAAACAGCCTCACCCTTACATAAAACTGCATAAACAGATAAAAACAATGTGGACTGAAAGAGAACTGTGGCATGTGGATCTAACTGTGTCTTTCCTGTTTTCGGGCCTGTTGGCAAAGGGCAGCTCAGCTGTAGCAGACAGATTGTGTGAACAGCAGACTATGAACATCTCTCCACAGGCCATACCAAGGTGTCTAATCCAGGAAACACTGTGAACATACACCCTGTGGGCTCCCACAGAGCATCATCACACACACACTAGATCCTAGTGTGCGACAATCTTCCAGCTCAAGTCGCTGGTTTCTTCAGCTGAAAAGCCTTTTAAACCCAACAGAAAATAGGAGCAGTGGGTTTTATTTAGGTGTGCAAAGTGTTTTCTTGAGGTGTGAATCAGAGAGAAAATTACGTTTTTAGATCTTGTAGTAAAATAGAATAGGAGGTGCGTGATGAATTGTTGATTAGCTCTGATGAAATTCTTATTTATCTCTTTCTATTTTCACTTCTTAGAGGGAAAGCATGCAGTGAAGATGAACACTGATAAGGTTTTACTAATGAAAATTGCCAATTTTAACCTTAATCTTTGTTTTGTTTTTTGTATCAATTTCAAAAATCCTCCACACACTGCAGCACTTTTTTTACCTGAAGAAATGTTGCCAGCCCACCAAGAAGTGTGTCTGCTCTCCAGCACTTGTCATAACAGCTGAGTGTCACCCACATCACAGATTGTTGCGAAATGACAGCTCCCAATGTTTGCAAAGATAAAGCCTCAGGAGGCGGAAGAAAAAAAAAAAACAGGACGGATCTAAATTTCATACGCCCAAGTATATCAAAGTGACTCCTGTCAGCATTGCATCAAAGCAGAGAAAAAAAGGAACTGTTCATTTTTACAGCTGAGAGCGGGGCGGCGGAGGGGGTGTGTGGAGACACGGGACGGTAAAAACCATAAATTATGTTGGCTGAATTACAGGGAAAAAATGATGACAATGAAAAGCACCTTGCCAGCCATCAGCTCCTTAGATTTATAGGAGAGAGTGAGGAAAACTTCTGAGACAAAGTTTCTTTGTGTCACAAGACAAACGTGTCGTTTTTTAAAGTTACGGCTAAATGTTTGCCCTGCAAAGTGTACAAGATTTACAATTCTCATGATGAATAATAGACACAGATATTCTATGATGGCCATTTTAGTGGAGGAAAAAACAAGTGCAGAAGCAAAAACAGGATCAGAACTCAACATAAAACAACATTGACAGTTACCATGGGGCAAGCCTTTTTACCTAAGCAGCCTGAATAACAAGTGAGTGTCTTTGCTTGTATGAGCCCACAGTGCAACAACCTACAGGAACACAACTAGTGCAGAGATGACAAACATTAGACACTTAAGGCTAAAAAAAAACCAAAGGCCAAAAATAAAAACCCTATTTTTATCCCTAGGCCAAAGCCTGCCCAGCACTGTGGGCCACTTCTGATTTTTTGCGCTAGCTGGTGTAATGCAACCAGCCATGCATTAGCATTGGCCCTCCAGTTAGAGCAAGCTCTTAAGATCCTGTCACCCAAGCTTATCGTGCACTCCTACACTTACCACACACAGCCCCACGCACAGGCAAACACTGACACACACAGCTCGCCTGCTGCAGCAAGTTTGCTTCACAGAACACAACTCTGAAACACAGATCTACTAAAAAATACCCCCTGCCCCGATAACTTCAAGTGAAAATGTTAATTAAGCAGCACGACGGCTAAGTAGTGGTTACCATTGATGCTTCACAGCAAGAAGGTCCTGGGTTCAAACCCCAGTTTCAACTTATGGTCTTTCTGTGTGGAGTTTACACTTTTTCCTCTTGCTTGTGTGGGTTGTACATTTTTTGTGAGTACATACGTGTGCTTATTTTGTAATCCTGGGTGTTTATACTTATTTTATTCTAGTGTGCCTATTTGTTTCTTTTTACATTTCTCTGATCTGGACGGTTGCAGCTGTAATACCTGTAATTTTCCTCAGGGATCAATAAAGTATTCTGATCCTGATTCTGATAAATTAATGGCTGTATGTTGAGTTATTTTGAGGGGACAGCATGTTTACACTGTTACATGAGCTGTCTGCTGATTACTTTACATTGTGTCAAAGTGTCATATCTTCAGTGTTGTCCCATGAAAAGATATAATATATACAAAAATGTAATGTGTACTCACTTTAGTGAAATACGGTATGAACAAGAGTTCATTTTACACTAACTTAAAACATGTCAATCCCTTTTAGTTTTATTTATTTATTCTTTTAATTTAATCTTATCCATTTTTAAATTATTTTCTAAATGCTGGATTCCATACAATTTTTTGCCCTCGTACTAATTCTAGTTCTGCATAATCTGTGTAAATTTATCAAAAATATTCAGCTCACTCAGGAGATGGGTGACATGACTTTTTAGGTTAAATTCATTAAATCTGTTTTTTGAGTGTCGTTTTTAACATTTCCACAGATCCTATATAAAAGATCTGAACTTCTGCTTTTAAAGATATAGCAAAAAAAAAAAAAAACTGCTTTGGATATGGACCCAGTTTTACAAGCTTGACTCCTCAATGAGAGCTGCTTCTTCATTCTTCATGCCTCTGACACAGTAGCTGCTCCTGCTGGCAGCAGAGGCGTTTCCCTAAACATAAAAAAAGGACTGGATCTCCCTGTAAAAGCTGACCCATCTCTCTTGCCACTTAAACGGGGGCCCAGGCCAGCATACAAAGTTCAACAACTGTGAAGAAGGAACTATTAAAGAGGACACACAAAGCAGTGACCTTGACTGACAAGTGCTCTTCATTCTGGTCATAAACAGCAGTGGGGCCTGATAAGTGTTCAGCGATGCAGGGAGTAATGACCAATCCGTCAGCAGTAGTTGGACCGTGTGAGCTAGTATAAATGGAACATACATAATGTACAGCAATAATACCAGCACACTCACAGCCTAATGTATTATCATTATTTTAGGGGACCAGGTTTTTTTTCTTTCTTCTCCTCTAAACCCATGTGCCTCAACACGGTGTGCAAATGCCTTCCGGCCACCATAATTTCATTTTAATCTTTGTTCCATATTATAATTTTCATGGTCAGAAATACGCCGGGAAGGAACGGCACGTTTCCATCAAGGGGCTAAACAGAACACAGGCCGTAAGCGGAGGTTTTATGTGACCATATAACAGCCCGTTCCCATGCAGGCGCCAGTCAATTTACGATAAGCAGAAGTGAGAAAGCTGTAAATTTACACCTGATGGCCCATCTCCCTCGTCTCAAACAACATCATTATGTTCCCAACTAGCCTCTGATAGCGAGGCTGAGATTATTTAAATCTAGTGTCTGAAATATTAATTTTCCTAACATTAAAACAAATGATTGGTAATTATTATAATATGAAATCGAGATTGTGAGCAAACAAGATCTGGTGCAACAAGATTGGAGGCATCATTGCTTTTAAGGGGAAATCAGCTTTGTCTCTAAAATGAGATTTTATGAAATTTACCTCATGATTTTAGCCAGATAAGAAGTCAAGTATTGTGGCTAATTAAAGAGAAATGCCTGAGCTCACTTCTGTTACAAATCAGGTTACAAACTTTAGCTGAGCAGATTGATGTATCCTGCTTCTAAATCCTTCTTTTTTCACATTAAAATCATTCAGTTGGGGTTTATATAAAGTGGAACTGCATAATACTTTGGTCTGAATTACTCCCTTTTTATAACTCCACAAGCCCCTCTTTCACCTCTTTTTCTGAGGTTTGTCTCAGATCAACTCGTTTTGAGGCTGTGTCTTTAAATACAAATGAGGTGCTTCTCACCTCGCCCCCGTCCACCTTCCAGAGAAGACCATTCTAGTTTGATAAAGGGGTTTACGACTATATAGCAGCACAGAAATGCTTTATTTATAAATTAATTAAAAGATGCCAACAAGGGAAGACTTGTCCATCCAGCCTTACATGATGAAGTCAGAGTCTGACCCAGAGCCAGAGGAAAATGAAGACAATCAAACTGTAGTTGGTAAGTTCAGACCTTATGTAAATGTCTGTTGCAAATACTGTAATGTAATAGTTCAAAAAAAAAAAACATAATAGAAAGCATAGAAAACTGAAAAATATGACCCACACAGAACATAAAGATATCTTTGCAGGACCGGGAGAGACTAAATGCAACTTTACTGCACTCAGAAAATCCAAATAGACAACAAAATGTATTTAACAGCTAAAAAGGGGAATTTTGCAGGATATTTTCTCCTTTATCCAAAAAGGGACAGATATAAAAAGATTTATTCTTCTTCTGCTGCCTTTCATTTCATTTTATTTGATTTAATTTTGATTGCATGTTTTTTGTTCTTTGTTGTGTTTATAATTGTTTCAAATGAAATGAATACATTTCTAAATAAAATAAAATAAACAAATAAAAAGTGATCTACAGGTAAGATATTAGGTGTTCATAGGTTTTCCACTGAATCCCACTAAAAACTTTAACCTAAACTTTTTAATGAAATAGGCAGTCTTTTACTATAGTTTTGCTCTTAGGAAAAAGCATTTAAGAAAACTTTTAGGAAGGGAAAGAGAAATGTAATTTCCTGAGTGGATTCTTGAGGGAATCACTAAATCTGATATAATTTATCACTCACCTCAAGTGTAACAGAAGGTTAACTGAAGATTATCCCCCCTCTTTAACGTGCATCTTTTACAGAAAATTAAAAAAGCATGATTTTGTTTTCACCACACAATAAACCTTTTCTGAACAGTTTTGACCTCTAAGCACAACTGTAGCACTATACGTGAATGAATCAATGTGTTCCTGGTTTATGCAAATTGTTTTTATGTTTTCTGTGTGATTT
This sequence comes from Anablepsoides cearensis, assembly GCA_032275365.1. Taxonomy (NCBI): domain Eukaryota; kingdom Metazoa; phylum Chordata; class Actinopteri; order Cyprinodontiformes; family Rivulidae; genus Anablepsoides; species Anablepsoides cearensis. Next base: position 13,781,800 of record JAUBOC010000082.1, read on the forward strand.
TTACAAGCTGATCAGAGTAGTTTATATATTTTTAAATAGAATCTATCATTGCTAAAATCTACCCTAACATTTAGTGGCCAAAAGAAGTAAATACAACAAATCTCAGATCCTAAAATACATCCAGTGAAGGCTTATTTAGTCTTGTCCCTGCACTAGTTGTGCTGAGAGTTATCGTGTAATGCCATTAATTAACAGGCATCTCTAAAGCCTCCCACACACATATTGCATCAAAGTCACAGCCAGTGTCCTTGTCCAAAAACTTGTCTCCTCACACTCTAAAAAAGAAGAAGAAAAAAGAATATTCAGCGCTACTATGTAACAATAACGCTGCATACTGTGAGAATATTTAAATAAAGTAAATAGACTGCAATGAGAGATTTGTAAAAAATATATATTAAAGGTTTTAAATATTGCGTGCATCCCTGTCTCATCTCACTAAGGTATCCCCACAGAGCAGAGCAAAAAATGAAAGATGCCTCGGAAGCTTGAAGATAGTCATCTCTCCTGTGGAGGTCAAATCTAACATGGCAGCTTAGTGTCTGTGGAGATTGACAGCCTGGAGAAATACGGCTGCCAGGCGCCCACAATGCACAGTGACAGTGAACACCTCCCAGGAAAAAGGCTGGTTACCAAGCCTTATAGAGCGACTGTCAGAGGGCGCCTGTTGTCAGAGCTGCTGCCGACTCGGCGCTGACACACTCTGTCAAACTATCTCTATCATATCAGAACCATCTCAATCATATAAACACCGCTCTGTGTGGATCTGAGCTGAGCTGGGTTTATCAAACCGAGCTGGATCTATTTTACTTTCTGCACATTCTCACCTTTATTACAGAGAAAAGAAACACATTTATTCTTGTTTTATGTAGTTTTTGCTCACATTTTAAACTTTTTTTTATCAATTTTTATTTATGTATATTTTTGTTACAACACCCTTTTTAACTTGTTCTAGGTCTACTAAATAGTTTTTATTCTGCCTATCAGGATCGATCTTCCTCAAAACTTATTTTTTTTCAGATGTTTTGTTGATGAGAAGAAATAGATCATTTCTATTCCTAACAATGTGACCCTCACAAATAAATTATTAACTGTGTTTCAATCAAAATTAAACAACTTAAGACAAATAAAAAAATATATCTAAATAATTCACACAAGGCAACTTGATTTTTCAGCTTCTCAAATGTGAAAATTTACTTGTTTTTAACATTTAAAATCTTGTTCTTTGTAAAATTCTTGTTCGAAATTTTGAAGAAATATTAAAAATTGGTTCATTTTCAAAACATAAATTTAAAACACAAGTTCAGCATGTTGCATCTTTTTTACCATTTCAAAGAAAAACAAACTTTCATTGTTTCAACGAATCAAAATATGCATTTTCACACAAAAGCATCCATCCAAAGTGACACCCGTGACTATATGTTGTTTACTGTGATGCTGTGTGCAGAGGTGAAATACAGCAGAGAACTAATTGCATGAAATATGTTATCTTACAGGCTTGTGCTGTCTGCGTTTCATAAACAAAAGCTGACAGATCATGCCCTGGACCAGTGACCCTGCTGTGAGCATATGCACTAATGCAAGGTCACACTGGAGACTGGCCACATGAGGAGAAAACAGCCACCCAATTTGCCTCGTGAACCCAGCAGACACAAACTCCTAATGTAGTCATCGTGCCCTACGATAAAATGTCAGTGTGTTTAACAGCCCCCCCTTCTTTTTTCCATTAGCAGCTCTAATAGATGGCTCTTGTACTGAACAGAGGATTCCCTTCATGTGTGGGAGAGGAGAAAATGATAAGCGGATATCATTGCCAAAAATCTGTTGCGCACTCAGTGTCAAGGAGGCTTTGTTGGCTCCCTCAGGGCTCAGCTGTGTGCAAAAAGCATGGCAGCCTTTGATTTTCATGACGACAGGTGGCCATATTTAAATCAGAGATCTGCATATAATACCAGCTATAAAACCACAGATATACACTCGGTTCTGTAAGTATTTTATAGTGATACAATCTTTGTGAGTTTTGGCTTTGATTGGAGGCAAATAAAATGTGAACAACACATCTTGCATTAAGTTTAAAGAGTTTATCTTAAATATTTCACAAACTTTAGGAAATACAGCTTTGTAATTAAAAGTAAATAATTTTATGATCTAAAAGTTACAAATATGCTTTTGTCAAATATTAAGTTTATTTTAAAACCCTGTGTGAGTTATTTAAAGAAATTATTTACCACTTTTATCCATTAATTATGATAAAATTTAGTTGTTTTTTTAACCTGGATGTTAAAAAGGTAGGTTTAAAATATTTTTCTATTTTTATTAGCTTTTGCATGTAATGTGTGTGCACATTTTCCTAATCAAACAAAAGACAAAAAATGAGGAAGCACAAGAAAAATATAAAACATGAAACCAAAGAAACTAATATGATCAAGTATTAGTCAAAATAAAAACATAAAATAAAACTCAAACACTTAGAAATGTTTTTCTCACATCTTCTCTGGCAAATTTTAGTTTGAACCTTTTTTTAATCAGAATTTGTCCAGCAGATAAATGTATCTGTGACTGACTCAGATGTTTATAAACATTTTGTTTTGTCTTTGCAGAATTTGTTTGAGTGGTATTTATCATATTTTGAGGTTATTACTTGTAATGTCTTGTTTTACAGCATTTGGTTGAATGTGAACACAAACGGCTCCTGACTCATTCTGAGAATTTTATAACAATTACATCATCAAGAAAATAATTTCTTCAAATGTTCTCATGGAATTACATTTTTCTTTTAATCTTCAGCACTTAATCACCTTTTTTTAATCTAGGCCAAACAAATCCTGTTTTGAATCTTCAGTAAATAAATAAAAAGTGAGCAAAAGTGCAACAAATCAACAAACACTCACTCTTATTGTCTTTATTGTCTACAAGATGCTTTGGTGTCACTAGAGGTTCTCTAACTGGAGTCCCGTTGCCCCCAGGGATCTGTAAGCTGTATTGGGGGTCCTCAAAAAATGTTAATTTGTTTTTTAAAAATGCACAGGGCAACAATGTACTAGTAAAACAAACTTTCTAAATCAAACAAAAAACAATAGTCCCGCTGCATTTTGGGGTTAAAATGACAGGAAATTATTTTAAAAACTGAATGGGGTATATGGGGGCAGACCCAAAGCATCAATTTCTCCAAGAAATTACCACAGTGAGTTTAAGGGTTTTACAAAGTTTTAGTTTATCTTCGTGCAAGAGTAAAAAGAGGGGCTGATCGAGCTCCTCAGGAAGGTTTTAGAATGAACGGGCCAACATGCAGAAAGTCTGACGTCGTCTCCCCTCATCCTCTGCTTGCCCTTTGTCATGCATCCTCACCTCCAAAGCTGTCACTGGCTTGTCAGAACCAATCAAAGGACGCCATGCTGTCTGCCAGCCGTGTACCAGTTTGGACAGGATGACATCAAATTTCTGGTGCTATGTGTCAAGGACCATATGAAAACAGATGTCCTCATTACGGCTTCGTCTCACTGCTGAAAGAATGAAGAATACAGAACCTTTCATTGATCAGAGCGTTTTAAAGCAAATCATATAACCTTTCTATTTCCATAGTTTGGCCTCAGCTTAGTTTTAGGTAAAGTTTTCTGAAAATGTCTTACAAAAATAACCAGAGCAGTGGTTGCCTTTTTGTAAAAAAGGAGTGCAGAACACAAAACCTAACCATGATCCAGTCCACTCATGGTGGATCAAAACAGTGACATGTCAGAGTCCGGTGTTGTGCATATATGAGGCCCTGTGAGATCCAGCATGACAAAAGTAACTTTATTGAATGAGACAGATCACTGCTTGTCTGACTGACTTAATCTGTTTGATTGAGCAACGGGACGCCTTCGGCTTCACAAGTCCTTCAAAGGCTGCAGATTCTGCAAGTGTGAAAAGAGAGGGAGGGAGGGGGGAAAAGACAAGAGAAAAATCTCCTCGCACCCATTTTTTCTCTTTTTTTTTTTTTTTTTTACTAAAAGATGTAGAAGGTTTAAACGTCTCATTTATTGACCCACCACTGGAGCACATTCGGATCATTGGCTTCTTATAAAAACTCTAAGCTCGGAGAGTCTGTCAGCTGTCAGAGCCGTTGATTAAGAGCAGAAACCACTGAATGGGAGCAGGACTCGGGGAGGAGGATGAAGCTTCATTGAAGCCAAATGTTAAAGAGCATAATAAGGCAGAATTTGAAGAATCTGTCCCCGCAGACTTAAAAAAGCCATACATTCATTTGCTCATGCTTCACGATCTCATTATGGGGACCTAACTTTCAGCTCCGCCCTCCTTTCACCGGCCAGTCGGAGCACAAAGCAGACCTCGGTGATTATTGGGCTTGATCTGAATTTTATTTAGAGCTCCATATGCTTGTGCGGCCTCATCTGAAAGGCTGCTGTTGATGCTTGGCCTCTCTCTCTTGGCGTGTTAGGCGTTAAAGGAGGGCCCATTCTGTCACCACGCCGCCTTTTGTCAACCTTTGAGGTTAACAGACAAAAGTGTTAGATCATCATGGACTGGCTGGCAGTCTATAGGAGGTTTCTGCAGCTAAAATAAAAAGAAAGTATTGAGCTGATGCAAGCAAAGCATTAAGATGCGCAGTTGAAGGGGGTTTTACCAAAAACTTCACTTTTCTTGTCCAGCTTTTGTGCAACATTCAGCACTAAAAGCTTAACCAGATATCATGACAGGAAGTGGAATATGAGATCAAAAAGCCTTACAAACATAGTTCCTTACACTTTTTTCCCCCCTAAAAAGGCCCAAAGCTCGGTCTCTCATTCTCCGGGTCCCCCCCCCTTAGTGACAATTTGTCCACATCAGAGAGCCGTCAGGCCTAATGAGAGCTGACTCGTGACACGCAGATGGGGAGGGGTGGGGGCCGCCGGTCGCAGGCAGCGCCAGAGCCGGGGTGCTTGCCTGCCCCGGGGCTACAGAAAAACGCCGTGCTCAGACTGCTGTGTGAGAGAACACAACTGCTTCCTGCTAAACTCTGCTTTACCACCATAAGCCCCACCCGCCCCTGAGCCCTTACATCACTGAGCCACTACCGGAGAACCAATCAGTAAGGAAACTCACAGCAATGCTGGTTTTATTCAGTATGTACAAGTTAAGACTTTGATTATTTTCCTGAAAGACTGATCAGGCAACATTATTCTTACATTTATGGGTTTTAATAGGCTGAGCTCCTAAAAGCAGTTCTTTTTGTTAACTTTTGATTTTGGTTTTTACATCATCACATCCACTGATGTCTTTATGTAAAAGCTGAATGCACCTCAGTTTTTTGTAAAACTGAGCATGTTTTTTACCTCCAGATCCACCTCTCATCCACACTTTATTTGTTTTTTCTTATTTAAATTTGTCACCCGTTTGCAAGCCGAGTCTATTGTCAGGTTACATAAGACAAACACACTGTTTACTCACCACCCCCACACAGACACACACACAGACTGACTGACCCTGCATTCCTAAAATCACAGCCTCTAGTTTCCGGTCAAGTGCATCAGCCTGGCCGATATATGCAATTAGGTCAGGCTGGCCACACCAGGAGACAAACAGTCATTGTCAATTTTTAACAAAAAGTTGAATCGCATCAGGGTGGAGATACGCTGGGAGTAACTTGTGTTAAACAAAATGACAGCTAAAGTGGGACATTTTAGATGAATAAAACTGAGGATTAGTAATGAAGTTATTTGTCTTTTTGGTTTCTTTAAATGTTTTAAGCAGATTCATGTTACTTTGCTTTCTTGCCTCTACTCATTTGATGTATTTTTTATGCTTCCACTCTCTCCTGCAGCATCCTCAGCCCTGCTGGTTGCTCTCACCTCTCTCTTGTGGCCCTCTGGCTCTCATCCTTGGCTCTGGTTCCTGACAACCTCACCCACTGAGCTACAGATTGGCCAGCACACAATGCCCCAGATCCTCATTCACTGGCACAATGCGCTGCCTGGCCACACACCTTCCCTTCCTCTCTATTGACTCACCACACCACCTCTGTCCATTCCCTCACTCGTTTTATTCGTTCAGGTGATTTTCTTCCGGCTCTCTCCAAGTCCCCCCCCCCCTGCTTTTATTGTGCCTTCCTGGCAGCTCTGGTGGCGACTGGTGGAGCGGCAACAGAAAACCGTCTCTTTGCCTTGTTTTTGTTGCAGGGCGGCGCGAGCGGGACGAAGCCAGACCTCACAAAGCCTCTGTCGAGAGAAACAAAGGTTGTGTGCTCCATCATTCAAACCGGGGCCACTCCGACAGCTGCCTCCGCCACGCTCACACTGACAAACGGCCAGAAAAACAGATGGTTTGTGCATTCATGACCAGTTCAGTGGAAGCCCAGGAGTCACCCCCCATTCAAGGGGAGGGTTTTTTTTGTCAGCTATTCCGTGATAAAGCTTCTCAGTCTGGTAGAAAATTAGAAATGCATTTTAAAATTGTCCCTTAATTATTGAGGTCATCCCGGCCCCGTGGAGGAGACAGGAAAAGAGCCAGGGCTCGGGCTTTGTGACACATGACTGATCTGAAAAGATGGGCTGCCTCATTTCACTTTTTAAATCCTGCCAACACATTAACATACGTTTGTCAGTTGCCTCTGGAAAGCAGACGCATTGAATTTTGAAGTTCTTCACCTCAGCCTCTCATCAATACTGGCGATGGAATGTATTCAGCGGCTGAAAAAGAAGCTTGAGTGGAGGTATCTCAATGCAATAAAATCATCATCATTACATATAAATTTAAACACTTAGAACCTGCAATTTAAACGCATTTGCATCTGAAGCAGGAGGTTCCACGATGTGATCTTTTTATCACAAATACACATTTCTGCACTTTAATTGATAGCAGAATAATCTAAGCCTTTCATCTCTTTTTTTCTTCTTTCAGATCAATGCAGCAAAGTTGAATTTTGATGAAACATGCTCTGCGTTTTCTGCCTGACACTGAGTGGAAGTTCAGATCTTTTGAAGAGGGGTTCTGTGAAAGGGTTATGTACAAATATAAGATCTAAACTGTTGTGGATAGCTTTTTGAATGCCAGTTTGGAAAAATGGAGTTTAATTTTGACCAGGCTGAAGAACAAAGAGCCAGTCCGAGCATGAAGAAAGTGCATTTTTGTCTCCAAACAACTCCAGTTATAAATATTTCATAGCTCTTCTTGTGTTTGCTTTGTTATAATTTTTTTCTTCACCATCGACTTCATATTACATGTTTTGTTTTGTTTTTTTGTTTTTTTTTCAACAGAATTGCAGAATTATTTACAATGAAAATCAATAACCGGTGCAGTCTGGTTCACTTCCAGCAGGAGTTTTATTGTATTTCTGCAGGGATATGTGTAATGCAAGGCAGCTATGATGACTGATATGATGTTTTTGAGTGTGGTGTTCTTTTAAAACAGTAGTAATTCACTTTAGTCTTGGCTCTGCTCAAACTAGTTTGTTAGAATTAAATAAAATCTCCAAACTGAAGTCGTTCAGCTATGTCTACAGTGAAGGAGCATTTTTTATGTTTAACACTGATTTTTTAAATGCACTACACCTTCCTGTTTTTGTTTAGAGATCTAAGCTATTTTTTGATCATTTTTATGATTAAATCATGATTATTATGACCCCCGCATGTGAAGCAGGGGGTCATATTGTTTCCATACTGTTTATTTTTAATTTAACTTTTTTTTTTCAAGATACTTGGCCAACCGTATCTCGTAAAACAGCTGCACCGATCAACATGAAATTTGGCAAGAATGTAGATGTGTCTGACCTACACTGGGCCAGCCAAAAGTTTTACAATAGACCCCATATTAGAGGAGGGGGCTCCATCTGAAAAGGGGGTGTTTGGCCATAGAAAATGCTTATAACTCAAAAACTTTTCAACATAGCAGCTTCAACTTTTTATTATTTTTTTAGACTTGATGAAGGGCTATCTATCCTGCCCACCAATGAGCCCACCCACTCTGGACCCCCACCCAATATAT
>JAUBOC010000082.1:13789855-13801957 GCA_032275365.1 Anablepsoides cearensis
TTGATATATATTGATATATATTGATATATATATATATATATTGATATATATATTGATATATTGATTGGCTGTGTGTTATATATATATAACACACAGCTTATCATGAAGACAACAGATCAACATTTAAGTTGAGTCAAGCTGCTCGATAGAGAAAGTCCTCTGAACGGATGTGACGTTTTGTCCCTGAAGGAGTGACTAGACCCGGAAGAAATTGTTTAAATATTTGCTACTGTTCACTGACTAAATAGATGTTTGTATTTTGTTCCAGCTGAAGGTATTTATTCTTTGCAATTAAATGTTCAAGTCTAAACCTGAATTTGTTTCCTGTTTCATGTCTTGCCTTCCAGTAAAAACACATTTCTTACAACAGGAAAGAGTTATTGTTCATAGCCTTTCTCCACAACCACTCTTCAAAAGCTTTGTTTCCGCACCGCTTAGAAAGGCCTTTGTCTGAAATTTACAAAAACCGACAACTGCAGTTTATATGCATTTCAGGCCCTCTAGACTCAAAATCACGATGAATTAAAAGATAAATTGTCTAATCTTGTATTTTGTCTCGCCACATAAACAAGAAAGAAGTGACTCCAGGAGACATAAACAGGTATGAGGCTAAGTCAACCACAATAATGGCGTGTGTCACGTCATTAAAAAGAGCTTAAGCTCCGAGGCAGCGAGGCGTGAACCATACTGGGCTTCTGAGCATCATCATCAAGCTGCTGGCAACACATCCCAAAAAGTCATATCCAATTGTATAAGAAAGCATTCAGCAAGTTGCACTATATCATAAGCAACATTATTTACACAAATTAGCTCAAATGCCAGCCAAAGTGACACTGACTAAACTTTGTTGCTCTGGATTAAATTAGTTGCAGACGAGGCCTAACGGCACGAAGATCAGCGTCTGAGCAGATATGAATTAAAGATAAAGCCAAGCCACCGCATGTCTGTCTCTGACTGGAAACCATCTGGACGTTCAATATTACATCCGTGTCTACACTTTTCACACTGATCGGGATCACAGGCTTTTCTTGACGGGCCATCGTGACGCATCACACCCAGATGTGGGTGCTGACTGAACACATTTGTTCACGTTTCACTCTCCGAGCTGCGGCCTCAAAAAACAAAAAGTTGTCAGAAAATGAACTCAGCTTGGCTCCAGTTTTTCACTTGGACGTCACATAAATATAAAATAGCCTGTAGATTTAATTTTAATTGAGCCATTGTAAAGAAGATGTAAGAATTTGCCAACAGTCACGATTAGATAAGTAAATTAAAACATTCTTTTTAAATAGTTACAACAGTTTTTAAAATGATAGCATGAGGACTTCCTTAACAGAGAAATCAAATAAAAACCAGAAGCATATCCTCACCCGGTTGTGATCTAACGTGTTGTGATCCTATTAATAATCATACAGGCTCAGCATCATTGCACTGGACTGCTCGAGTCAAATTAACATAATTATTGCTGTGATTAGCATAATTCCTGTGCTGGTTTGTCTGTGTTACTTACTGTAATGTATAGCAGGACAGAGACACCCAACAGCATGTTACACACTGCAGATAATAGCAAACCACACACTCCTGCTGACCTGTCAGAGACCCACACGACTCGCAGAATATAAACAAGGAATTACACGACATAAAAACACACAGCTTCACACTCATCAAGCTGCTAACTTCTGCTTTTGTTTCCTCCTAAGCACTGCCCTCCTCTGACTGTCTAAGGTAGTACATCGAGTCGACTCACTCATCACATTACTAAAGGCCTATTGGTCCACGATAGAATCTATATCACACACTTTTCATGCCAGAGTTTTATCTTCTAATGTGAAATTATAACAATTAGCTGTGGCGGCCATCTTCAACTGGATTCCCTCCAACATTTAATCAGTTGTGTTCACACAGAACCTTTTATCTTTCTGTTCTTTAGGGCACAAAGGAAAAGAAATTAAAAAGACACAAAGAAAACAAAATAATGTTAATAAAAACAAATAAATAAAACAAAACATATATATGAAGATTCCACTGCATATCACATTTTTTCAGCCTTGTCATCTACATTGCAAAAACTGTCTATCTAAAGAAGTTTTATACAATCTTATATCCAGCCAAAAAAATTGTTTTGATTGTGTTTTTAGACTGATTTACATAACAACAACAGAACGTGTAAGATTATTAATCTTCTTAGCCTGGAAATTTGACTCAAATTAAGTAAAAAATAAACTGCCAATAGAGTAAGACAACTGCACTTGATAAGATTCTTGAAATAAGAAAAATTAATTCAATTTAAGTGAGTTCAAGTGCAATTGTCTTACTCCATTTGCAGAATGTTTTACATGTTCTGTTCTTGTTTAGTAAATAAGTCTCAAAACTAAATCAAAAACATTTTTGGTTAGATATTTTTATTTTTTATTTTATTTTTTCGGCACAGCAGATTTGGAAGTGTTATTTGAACTCATAGGGAGTTAAATTCAACACTATGAAAGTGTCTATTCTGGTCCACTCTAGATCAAGTTAAAATTACATTTCTGAAGCTGTTAAACAGTTAACACTGTGACGCCACTCTAAATAGTTGAAATTTAACACATATAAGTGTTGAATTTACCTAAAACTAGTGTGTAGTGTCAGAAGTTGACACTATCAATGTGTTATTTCAATACTGACCTAGGTTAAAATCCCAGTAACACCATGTTAAGTGTTAAACATAATGGTGATGGGTCATGCTCAAAAGCATTGTAGTGAATCAAAAAAGCCAACTCCCATCAAATGAGAGCCAGCTCCCCAGCTTTTGTCTCCATTTGCTGGCCTTGTGACCTTGTGAGCACATGGGTGGACCACACTGCTAACTTATGAACTGATAAAGCAAATTTGAGCCAAAGTGGTACAATGAAGTCACCCTCCTTACACCAGGAAGTACCTCTCAGTCATGGTGTTGATTTACAGTCAATAATACAAACTTAAACATGAACAACTAACTAACCTGAAAAAGACAACTAACAACTAACTAGTCATTTTTAACACTCATTACCATTTTTACTAGACGTACACACATCAAACAAGGTTACCTTGCTTAGAAACTACTGGCGCGAGGTGGAAGAGGGCAGGTTTTTCAGAATACGTTTTTTCAACACTGCATTGTGTCATCAAACAACACTGATAAAATCAACACCAACACAGATGACTATTAATTCAGAATTTGTCAAAAATAACACTTTTTAACACTGAAATCTTAACCTTTCCAATTTTGCTGTGTGGTTTCTTGTTTGTTTTTTTTTTTTTGATTTTTGGTTAGATGGACATTTTTTGCAGTGTATTCCAAGATTTGTAAAAATGGACCCATGTTCCCCACTATGTTGTTGTAAGTGGATGTCATAAACTGCATTGTTCTTATGTATTCAATTGTTTGTATCAGGAGGGTTACTGAGGGAGAGTCTTTTCTGAGCCAGCATTTTGTGATGGCTTTTTTTTTTTTTTTTTACAGCAACAAGAATAATTCTGAATAACATCACTTTTATATTGTCCCCTTGAGGGCACACTAAGAAACACAATATCTAACACAAAGTAGATTAAGTTAATCATCTTTATTTATCCAAAATTTAGTTAGAAAATGACTGGAATATGTGAGCTTGATCTGCCTCTCCAGTTGTTTTTGAATTATTTTGCTGACAAACACCCAAACACAAACAGAGGCATTTTCATTAGCTTTTGGTGGCAGATGATTACAAAGAGGACTTTCAGATTAATTGCACTGCTTGTATACAGATTAATAAGCTGGATAAGACGAACCCCCCTCCCCAGCCTAGTTTTCTATTCTGTGCCATTTGTTGTTGCGCTGCACCCTGTTGGCACCAGACAGGAGCCACTTCCTCAGAACATGATGTGGGAGGTGTTCAAAGATAGATGCTGACTGTTGCCAAAAGCACCAGCATTACAATGACACAAGCAGTGACTCTCGGATCGATGTGATTCAATCAAAGAAATGTGACAAAAAGCGCGAATTGGAACAAGAAACAGCAAATGGATCGAAAATAAAATGAAAGCTGGTATAAGTAACTTAAAAATATGTCGGAGGATGTTGCTAAGATACAAATAAAATGTTATTTTTTGCCACACGCTTAGATTTTTGGTCAGGTTTTTGTTTGCTTTGATATAATTTTAAGCTCAACCATCTGGTTACTCAAAGTTATTTTCAGGTCTTTTTTTTTTTACACACATCACAAATTGCGCTTCAGTTTTATAAGCAGGACATAATTAAACCTCCTGCAGGCTCTAATCAGCATCCTGAGCGCCATCAGCTCTGATAAACGTCACAAACCCTGTCAAGGTGATTTCTGCGGCACGCCCGTCCCTCTCACATGCATGTGGACGCACACGCGCGTCCGCGCACAGCTGCTGCGTGCTTGTTCTTACCAAATTAATACCCACAAGTGAAACCGTGACCTGCAGAAGGCAGCCCCGACCCGCCGTCCCACAGCACCCTCTGTGGATCCACCCCCCCATGAGCGCACGGGTCTACCTGTCCTCCCCCCTGAGACTGAACAAGGACAGCAGCTTCATGTGAGGAATAAGATGAAGTCAGTCAGGCCCTTGGTCTTTACGTTTCACTAGATTAAAACATTTCGGCACATGTAGTCCTGCTGATTTATCTATACGCAAATGGAGTAAATAAGACCAGCTGCAACCCTGAGCTAAACTTTATTAATCTAAACTGAGCTTCCTTTACAACAAACAATTGTTTATATGCTTTTCACTTAAAAAAATCCAATCCATATTTCTGAAAGGATCTTTCTGTGTGAAGGATTGGACAGTAGCTGCTGGACCACAGAAAACGAGGACAGTCAAGGCCAAAGAGACAATAATGGACCTTGTCTGTGCAGTCACCAAATGGCTACTGCTTGGTTAGTTGTAAGCTCCATTTTGGGACCCTTGGTTCCCACATTTAATTAAAAATCCATTATCACCTCTCAGCACTGTGAGCAGGCCATACCGTTCTGATCTGAATTCCTAATTAGTCTTAAATGGCTAAATAGCCTTTTTGTGTAATCAGTCTTCCAGATTTCTAAAAAGGAAGAGTTGGTAACATGTTTGGAGAAGTTTGGATCCTTGTTAAAAATGATCTGCAGAGTTTGACAAGTAATCAGTGTTACAATATGACAGACCTTGTGGCAGACCTTGCAGGCAAACTGTTGTTTGGGTGGTAAATTAAAATTCAAAAGGTGATGTTGCCAAAGCACCTTGAGCAGATGCAGACTGGCACTCGCTGATTGGCAGAATGAGGGGCTGCGGATACACGGCGAGACGGCGGGTGACATAAAAAAAAATGAAAAAAATGAAATTAAAAAAGAAGAGCGTGGTGAGAATGAAAGGGGAGTGTTTCATCTAAAATAAAGAGAACAAAAAACAACTCCCCGCTTTGCATCCCGTTGCCACTCTCCTTTCATTGTTACCTCGATGAGCGCGGCGCGGCGCGGCCCCAGCTCCCCTGGCAGAAACTAAGTGGCTTGCTGGCATATGGTGTAACCTCCATTTGAGTGTGCTAAAAGCTGGATATTGTTTTTGTGGAGTAGATGTTGGTGGGCACGGCAAAAGGCACAGCTGACTGGGCCACACAGCTGGGAACGGTGTGTGTGACCCACATACAGGGGGAGCAGTGCTCAACCGAGAGCTGCACTTCTAATAAAAAATGGTGACGTCAGTTCCATTGTCTTTATAAGTCGTTAATGAAGTCTGCTTTTTACTGTCACTTTTACACTTTTCATTTAATCTAATGATACTATAATGTAATAAATGCTTAGAGTGAAGCCTTGGTCCAAATAGAAACTCTAATCGGGTTTACAGAATGATGAGGGTTTATTTCAGTAATTGCTTTCATTTGGTTTATTTGGGCTAATAACAGCCTCGGCTCTCTGTGTGCCGCTCAAAAACCCAAAGAATTGGTCATGTTTTAAATTTGGAATTAAATGAGCTTTCATGCATCGATTTGAGTTAATGAAAACGAACCGAGGACACTTGAGAGTCCTGACCGAGTTCCCAAACCCAGAAGTGTCCTGATGCCAAAAGTGGACAAATGAAGATTATGCTGAGATTATAATAAGGATGCCAAAGCCATTATCCAGTCTACTTTGACAAATGTTGTCCCTGTATGTGAGCAGATGGGACGAGGAGTTTGGGTGGGGAATCAGGCAGAGTATCCTTCACCCAGTTGGCTAGAAAACACTGGGATAAACAGCAAGCCGAGGCTCTGTCAAGAATCCCCAATAATGATTGTAAGTCTGTGTGCAAGTGCTCATTTTACAATATTTTTACTGTCTGAATAAAACTGACCTGAATAGAAAGACTCTGCTTGAAATAAAGGGTTTTTGTTCATAAAAAAAGAGTCAGCAACCTCTTGCTCATGCAGCTGTTTATACTCTAACATTTGGTACTTTGGCCACAGCTTCTTAATAAGGAGAGTGTTAAATGCCATATGTTGCAGGCAGAGGCAAAACAAGCCGACCAGAAGCTGCTTCAGTGGTTGTTTCCCCTCGTGACTTAGGATTAGAATAACCTGTCACTCCGCAAGATTGTGTAGAGCAGTGACATTACTTAAAACGTCATTTGGAAGCTCAAGATACCCCCTGTTGGCCTGTAAGTACACAAAAACAAACATTATATAAAAGGATCAATAAATAGGCAACCAAAACCTTCAGGCATCTGTTGATGACTGATCTCCATTAAATATGTTTTAAATGCGTTTTTCTACAAGGTTTTTTCTAGTGAGCTGTATGGCTACTTTTAACTTACAGTGATTGATTTTCTACTTCATGTGCATCTGGCCAGTCAATGGTAAACTTTAAATGTAAGAGTCAGTGCAATTAAATATTTAAAAGGTAGATAATAATACTTGTCCTGCCCCTGATGTTGAATAGCCCTCCCTGTATTAATGTCTCACAATAAACTGCTTTAAAATTGGCATTGCCCATTGTTGATTATACATGGGAATTCCCTGTTGGAAAGTGGGAGAGTTCAAATTTCAAGATGGTAGCTACTAACCACAACTTACATACACAGGGTATAGTCTTATAAGTAGCTGAACTGTACTGATTGTTAAATGTGACTAATTTACTTGACTTGATGATTCTATGTTAATAGATACATGCCTAAACAAATTCAACACATAATTAAGTTTTAAATCTTCATTAGAATGATAGATTCTTATGTCTGGAGGCGTGACTCTGGAGTGTGCAGGGACTCCGTACTGATGACGTAATCAGTAGGCGGGGTCACGTCTCACTGAACTGTGCTTCCGGGGCTTCGGCCTGTTTTTGCCAGACATTAAATCGGCTCAACAGCAGAGATCTCTGGTTTTGTATGGTTCTTCTCATTCTCTCTTTTCATGCACTGGTACATTCTGCGTAAGGTTTAAGCACACAGTTTGGTCAAACAAACATGTCTAACATTATTTTCTTTCACTACTTTTGGCCTATAGCTAGTGTTTTTTTTCATTTAGCTTTAACAACTCAGTTTTATCATCTTTAGCATATTTCAGCAGTTATTCAGCACTTGGCATTTTATATTTATACACAAAAAATGCAGTGTCTCAAGTTCATTTTATTTGACTCCTACTCATTTCTATTACTCTACAGTTTACCATTATTTTAGTCAGATTTCAGAGTGAGATAATTCATTATACATTGGTAGCACAGCAGAACATCATCAGTTAGGTTTTCTGCTTTGGTGTAGGCAGTGTGACACATGATCTGGAGGATCTTTTATGAAAGGTTAGTCCATGAACCATCTCTGTGTGAAACCACAGAGCCACATAAACCAACCAGTTGCAGAGACTTGATTCGGGTAAGTGACAGATGAAATTGCTCAGCTTTGACAGAAGTCATGAATACAGATCGGACTTCATACGTGACAGTTCTCTGATGGACGCTCAAGGTTGCTGGATTTGACAGGAAGATACAGAGAGCTGCTGAATGGCTGGTCGGTGAGTGAACACCGGTTAGCATCTTAATAATAAATAGTCTTAGAAATTCTAAACAGTGACAAATAACACAGAATCACATTAAAATATTGTTGTTATTGTTGCATTTGTTTCAGAAGTAACTTAACTGCCCTCTGAACTGAGCAGCTCTTCCCTCCATGGTGTGCTTCCTGCTCATTACCTGATTAAGTTGCATACTGTCTTTGACTGCGATCCAGAAGTTTCTCTGTAGAGTCATTGTTGGCTGATCCACGGTGGCAGAGTGCTGCGCTGAGAGTGACAGTCTGATTCTCGAGCTTGTGCATGAGTCAGTCCTACCCTTCCATCTCCTGAGCAGGCCTCAGCCCTCATGCCTTGTATCAGTCTGACTTTGATGGACACATGCTCCCCCTGTGCCTGGCAGGACGGTCTTTTTTAGAAACCTCAACAAAAACGGCAACGGCGGTATTTGGGCTGACACACACCGACGCCCCCGGACCAAACAAAGATTTATGTAATTTACTCCAACTTTTCTTTTTCTACTGGTTTTTGGTTCATAATGAACTCTGGGTGTGGAGCATAATCTCTGAAGTTTGGAAAAATGATACAAACAGAACAGCAAAGGACAATAAAGAGCTAAAAACAACAAGGCTGAACATAATTTGGATCAGCTGAGCACTCTTTATTCAGCATGACGGCACACTTGACTGAAGCAAGGTCTATTCCTTCGCTAACAGACAAAGGGAATCCTGCGCCATGTCTATGTCAGTCTGCTCATCCCATTATATCCACTCTGCTGCTCCCAGTCATCAGCGATGACGAGCCTTCACCTGAGCTGACAGGTGGCTGTCCCGAGGCAGCGCAGCACCCAACAGGGAAGCCCTAACCTGCCAACTTCCTGTCAGTTCCCCAAAACCAGCTCTGTCATGTCATCTCCTCCACGCCAATCACGGTGACACATCAAGTTTGTGTCAGGAAACAGTGTTGGAGATTACAATCTAATACAACACTGCCCTGAGCAACCAGGAGGACCAGGCAATCATTATGAGACACAGATGATAATGTAAATGTCTGCAGGTCACACACACAGCCACACGCACACAAAACAAATCAAATAGGATTTTTTTTTTCTCTACAGGCTGAACTTTTAGAATGATAACTTGTGCTGCATGAAAGACATAATGACAAGAAATTACAGCTTAGAATAAAAAGAAGATAAAACAAAATGCTGTGTTGAGAAAAAAAATATTAGTCTAATCTTATTACATTTAAACTACATTTATACTTCTAAAACATTTTCACCCTCAAAGGGCCGGTTTTAATTAGCTTTGACATTTCATGTTTAACTTCGACTAAACATGAAACGTTACGTTCCTCGTCTCATTGTTTTGGCTGAGCACCGCTAACAAACAATTACAGCGCTCTCCGTGGTATTTTCTGCATAGAAACAGTGTTTTAACACATCCTCTTATAAACTATGAAAAGTACTGCCAGTAAAACTGATTAAATGTAAAAAAAAAATAATACAGAAATACTATTAAAAGTAAGAGAGTTTTACTCACTGTTGAGTTGTAGTGAGTAGCTGCCATCTTGAATTCTGAACTCTCTCACTTTCTAACAGGGAATTCCCACACAGAATCAACATGCATTATAGGAGATGTAGTTTATGATCAGTGCTATTTTTAAAGCAGCTTATTTGGAGACTTTTAAACAGGGAGGGCTTTTCAATTAAATTGCTCAGGGGGGCAAAGTTATTTAAAGCCAACAGAATATTTCCCTCTATTGTAACTAAAATAGAAAAGGTCTGTTTTAGAGTTAATGTTTAGTTTGTCCATCCAAAAGTAATAATCACTGTAGTATGGTTTACTGAGTTTTGATTTTTTTAGTGTCATAGACTCCATTTTATTCCTAATTTGGTCCATCTTTGTTTCTTTTATTTGTCATGAATCTGGTAATTCAGCCATTGTGGTTAAAGTAAAAATTAAAAACATTGATGGGATAAATCAGAATTGATTAGTACTGAGAAAAGTCTGTTGGCGTAACCTAAAAACTCTTCTAAGTTTATTTTTCATATTACAGCTTTAAAAAATAAAAGTTTGAGTGCATTGTTTTTGATTGGATGGAAATTTATTTTTGTAATGGTAAAGGTTAAAGTGACCTAGCCTTGTAATCACAGATTTTTGATTGTTAGGAGGGGGTGAAGCAGACTGTGCCATATGGCTAACGATCACAATAATAAATCAGTTTCAAGCACCCTGTAATAACTTATCTCAGATAGTATGATTTCCCAACCATTCAGTTGTTTCCAGTTAGTTTTGTAGGATTTCTGGGCACCATTATAAGCTGGAATAATTTTAACCTGCTGCTGGAATTTTAGATTGGATCATAAAGCTTTGACTGATTGAAACACTTTTATTACTAATGTGTTTTTTTTTTTAATTTTCCATATGTAAATGAGTAGCCGCTGGTAGTGGCTGTAGTAACAGATGGGCAGTAACTATAATAGGGTGAAGGGTGACTCCGATAAATATCTCATGTTGTGAAGCTTATCCCCATAGTTTCTGATGCAGTGTCATGACAATAGAAAGGCTTCCTCACAGAGAGTGAAAACTTAAACTGGAAGAAAAGTTGTTAAACTGATTACTAATTATTTTTAACAGGATTAAACAAATATAAATGCATGAACAGGAAGGTTGTTTTAACTTCAACATGATAATTACATTTCAAAAGAATTTAGTTCCTGCCTGATTGTTTTAACAAATTTGTTTCGCAGTTTGAGCTCGTGATTACAAGATCAGCTTCAGAAAATCACAAATATGGTGCTTTTGTGAACAGATTATAGTGTGGAAAAAATGACATTTTAAAAGCACTTCTTCGTTTTATACTTTGTGATACTTGAACATTTTATACATTATTTGTTAGTTGATAGAATATGAAAGTTGACAGATTTTATTACCTGTAAGCAGAATTCAACAAGTTCCTGTTTCCAGTCTTCAAATTAAAGCCATAAAAAATGAGAGCAATTACTAAAATGTTAAAAACTTTCTTTAAGTAACATTTTAAGGACTGTTTAAGTAACAATTAAGCACATTTGATGTAATCCCTCATCAAGAAGATAAATATATATGAGAAGAAAATCCCATATTTATTAGGATCTGTATTTCTGTTAGTTTTATCTCCTGTGTTATTTCCTGAAACTTTCCAGTGTTTTATTATTCCCCTGTGTTTCTGTCTGCAGCTCTTTTCTCATGGTGCTCTTAGTCTCTCAGCTGTTTGCCTCATTACATATTAGTTTGGTAGGGCAGAACTGTACATTTTCTAATGTCGTCTTGTGTCTTGTCCCCGGTGTTTCCAGAGGTTTAGTAATTAGAGTTTTAGCTGCTCCGTCAGCATTTTCTGTTTAATAAAAGCAGATTTGTTTGATTCTGTGTCCTGCCTGCATTCTGGGTTCCACAACCTGACAATACAGACAGAAAAAAGTGATTTTAAATTAAAATGAAATAAAGACAAGTTATTCTGCCCAGCTTTTGATTTGGATTCGTAACAAAGTGTAGAGTGAATAAAAGCAGGGTGGACCCAGACTTCCTGTAGGACATTTTCCTCTACATCCCTAAATCAAGACAACAGTGGCTTCTTGTTTGCACAAAAGTGAGTGATTAGTATTATCGTTTAAACTGTAATTTGGCAGTTAATTAAAGTGACCTTGGTTTCTATTGCTGCATTGGTAAATGGGTACCCAGAGTGCCATTTTGTCTCTCAACCGTCTGTGAGACCACCGTCAACGGGGCACGTTACAGGATTAAGTCACCCCAGTGACAAAATCAAATTAAGCAGCTGTCACTGCCTACCTGCAGCTCAAAGCTTAAGATTATCAACTTATGACCAGTCGGGGAGCAGAGACTTTTCTTTCCTTCACAACAATTTAATAGTTAATGATTTGTTTTAAGGCTTTTCTCCCCCAGTGCTTCAATAAAAAGCAAGATATTAAGAGCAAACTATATAAAATCTTTGTCAGCAAGCATTTATGTTCAGTTAAATTTCTGTGACAGGGCATTTAAAACCCAGTGAAGCATCTTCAACTAGAAGCACTCAGAGAGTGCATACCTCCGCCACCTATTACATCCCGAGTTCATGCGCAAAAGGAGAGGAAAAAA
>JAUBOC010000082.1:13814343-13842100 GCA_032275365.1 Anablepsoides cearensis
TTCTATTCTATTCTATTCTATTCTATTCTATTCTATTCTATTCTATTCTATTCTATTCTATTCTATTCTAAGATATTGTTGCTGGAATAGCGTGTGAAAAAAAATGTCAGCAATCTATTTTGCTATCTAACAGACTAGCTGTTAGCTCATCCATCTGGGATATATGTATATATATTTATTTGTTTGTTTGTTTGCCTTAACATTTCTTCAGGCATTAATGTTGTCTAGTGCAAAAGTCCTAACTTACTTTTTTCATTTAAATTAATTACATTAAGTTATTTACCGTTAGTCATAGATAAAATAATCTCTATGTTTACAGTTTATGTTCTCTAATGTTAGAACCAAAGCACCTAAAATAAAAAAATGTAAAAACATCACCTTTGAAACATCTTATCTTATCTTATCTTATCTTATCTTATCTTATCTTATCTGATCTTATCTTATCTCCCAGTGTTGCACACAGGTGAGTGTTTCTCACCTTGATTAAACATTTTGTTTTATCCTCCAGACTTAAGGTAAAACTCTTACATGAAACAACCTATTTCCAATAGAAAAAAGGTCCAATTTAAGAAGAAAAATCTGTTTATTTAAATCCATCCCAGTGGAGACATACCATCAGAGAACACCAGAGCTAAGTTGCTTATAGAAAGCTTCCTCATGTTTGCGTTGGAATTAGCTCTGAGAGCGCGCACACGTACACACACACACACACACACACACACAGACAGATACACACACACGTCTCACTCTCAGCCTTTTTCACCCTTCTGCATCAATCTGTTCCCAAGCTGTTCCCACATTTTGGTGAATTTCCCAGGCTTATTCCTTGGCAGACATGAATACTGGGGCTGATTACTTTAGCGTGAACCCATCAAGTCTGCCCAGTCTGCGTGCAAAAAAATAATAAATAAATAAAAAAACAGCTACCTTTAGCTTCTTAAAGAAATCAAAATGTCACAAGTGCAAAATGACATGAAAAAAGCCTTTAACACATTTAAAATGCTCGCGTTTAACTTTGATGCAAAACGACAAATCCAAACGTCGTTAAAGAATATGAATCCAAAATCTAATCTGGCACCAAATCAAATGCACATTTTCCTTCCTCTTTATGTCTCATAAATTACAGTTCTGGTGCACTGTGCAAATATTACCAAGCTGTAAGACAGCTGTGCCCCATTAAAATGTGTTATGGTTGCTGATTTCCTACAGCAAACGGTCATCTCGCCAAATCTGCAGCCAGTAATTAGCGGAGATGAAATGTTTAATTGTGCCTTAATTTTGATAAAATTTGTCTGTCAACCATCCTATAATCAGGCGCTGCGCTCACAAATCAGCGTCAGCAGATGTAGGCAGAGAGACATTCGCTAACCTGACAGACGTGTCAAGATGTCACAGCTATGCTTTAGCTGCGCAGACCCCAGGAAACAGGTTGGTCTGTTAATACTGATTAAAGTACTGAGAGCTTCATTTTACTCTCACAGATGATAGGAGTGTTTAGCCTATTCGGGTTGGTAATGCTTTGTGGAATATTTCAAAAGTGCTGAAAACTGGTTTGAAACAATGGCTGAGGAGATAACGAGATAGGGAGCATGTGGGTGATTCTGACAGAATCACAGGACAACAGGAAGAAAGCATCCTCGGACAGATGGATGACAGGAGCGCAGGAGTGGGAGAAGGTCAAGACGGGAGACGCGGAAAGCTTTTTCCACGCTGACGGGCAGAGAGCGTGTGATTTTTCAGGCTGCTAAACTGTGTAGTTCTGCCAAAGCACGACACAGGAAGCTGAGAAGGGCTGCTTGTGGGGATACAGACTCCAGACGAGGCAACGATAATATTAGACTTCAGCAAAAGCTGGATTATTGGGGTAAATATTTAAATTTGCAAACTGTAGCTGTGTTTACATGCACAAAATTCTATGATTCGGATTGATGCTTTGGGATTAAATAATCGAAATGTATCATTTATATAGGCACAAATAAATTAATGTGATCATGACGAGCATTTACATGCACCAGGCTTTTATTCAGAATAGAAGTACTGACAGGTGCAGAGTTGTAAACCTTCCCTAAAAAACAGAAGAAGTTCTACTTTCGGGATGAACATAAACATAGAAACAAACGCTGAAATAACTCTGTGTTCCTACACTTTTCACCATCAAGGCATTTAATCATTTTGAGCTCTTTCAAAGTTTCTGTAGCATCTAGCCAGGAGGAAATATGACAGGTTGATACTGGGCAGTTTTCTATAACCATCAGAATAAGTGTTTACTGTACGTTGTTTATTATTGATCGGCATAAACCATCCCTCTCAAATTCCTTCCAATGGAGCCAAATCAGATCAGAATATTTCTACATGAAGCTTTTTTATTCCAATTGGCAATTTATTTCGATGACGTATGTCCAAACAAAGTTTATGTAACCAAATGTTAAAGGGATATCCTGAACTAGAGTTAATTTTGCAGATACATCGATATGCGGGTATGCATTCAACATAAACAATACATTTCTTTCTGCATTTTTAATAAACATCAATTACATCAAATTTGTTGGACTTTTCACCCAGTTCTCAACCTTTTTTCATTCACTTTGGTTATTTGTGTAGGTAAATAAACAATTTGATCATTAGCAGCATTTCAATATAAAAACAATTGTTTTGTAATATTTTTTGACTTGTCTTCATGACATTGCAATGAGTAGCTTTAACTGATCATCTAGGAAAATCAACTTAAAAAAGTGACAATTTTTCTTTCTTTTTTTTTAAACGCAGACAGTAAAGGACAGCAACTGATTTGCATATTTATGATCAATGTTGTCCCTGAGAAAGACCACCTCCTCCCTTGAGCATTAAATGTAATTATTGTCATCTCAGTGCGAGACAGTTTTTCACCAACATGCAGTGCATAAAACACATCATTACAAAGGGCCGTGACAGGAAATGAGATGTGGGGCAGGGCTCCAGGAGCAGCCCTTTTCTAATCACGGCGGCCCAACTGTCACCCTCCGCATCCGCTCATCTGCCGCAGCTTTAAGCAGCAGCGTGGAAGGATTTCACTGCAAACTTCTGAGTGGATCTGCAGTAGTAGGACATCCTGCACAACATGTGGCACCCATGATAATTACGGCAGAATTAACACAGGCGGGTTTACGGCCCTTCTGCCGCCAGGAGATGGCTGCCAGATAGACACAGGCCTTGTGTTTGAGCAGCATACTCGGGTCCAGACGCCCACCCGTCTCTAACACTTCTCACTACAACAACTGTTCTGGAGGAGAGGACCACTTTCAGCAGAGCTGCCTGTCACAAGCCCTCTCATCCTCACAGCAAAGTCTGCATATATTAAAAGCAGCTCATGCAAAATGGCAAATGAATAATGTTAATAATAATTATCAACCCAAGAAATGAGCATTTAACTTAATGAATGTTTTAGCTCTTAGATAGAAACTGTGCATTTCGTTACAATACCCAAACACAGTTTTATTAAAAGCTAGCATTAAGGAAGGCAAATCATCTGCCACCTTTCATGCTAGACTAAACACAATAATGTTGAATTGAAGGAGTTGTAGCCATTATGAGCCAAACTTGAAATTACATATCCCATTCTCTGTAAAAATGACTGACTTTAAGCCATTTTTTGTTTTCCTAAAGTCAACTGGAAGTAAAGGACATCTGAATTTGTGCAACTTCAAACATTAATCATTTGTAGAGGTATTATTTCCTGAAAGTTTCATTCAAATCTGTCACGTAGTTTATGAAATATATCACTAGGACGCAGCGTTAGCTCTAAATAATATAGAAATACAATTAAAAATAAAGAGAGAGTTGTACTCACTGTTGAGTTGTGGTGAGCAGACGCCATCTTGAATTCTGAACTCACTTTCCAACAGGGAATTCCCACTAGAGGGACTTTCCAGTTTAAATTTACGACTTGTAAGTGGGAAATTTCTACTTCCTGGTTTAGCTGGGCTGCAGTAAAAGTAGCCAAAAAAATGTAGCAATATGGAGATTTATAATAGCAAATTTTGCCCTCATGCCATTATTTGGCATGTAAAATAATCAACATGCAGTTTGGGAGCTTTAAAGCAGCATGAGCTTTAAACATTAATACATCTTTGAAGTTCTTGTGGGCCACATAAAATGATGTGGTGGACCACATTTGGCACCCAGGCCTTAAGTTTGACATGTGAAATAGACTAAAGCAATGTGACATTTTGAAAATTTGTGTTGTGGATCACTCTTAGCTACTGCCACACTAAATCTTAGGTCAGTGCTGACTGGATTATAAAAAAAATGTGGTTTCTAAGGGCAGGTGGCAGCTATCTTGCATCATAATAACTCCAACATTAATCAGCTGTAGATGCTCATCCACTTGTTTAACTCTGCAAGACTTATTAAATGTATCCAGTTGTTCATGAGTTTTAATTAACTGTATGTAGGATGTATGTATGTATTAAAAAAAAGCCATAACTCCAAATAAAGAAGTCATATTCCAAGAACAGAGACTTTAATTTTTAGATGATGGTGTCGATTTTATGAATATTTGGTGACTGAACTTGAAAACAAGACCCTTCAAGGTTTTTGTGTTCCCCCATATGGAAACTCCATCTATAAAGCATCACTACAATGGAAGGGACATCAATGAAGACGAGGCAGCCACCCTCTTGTCCTTGATTTCCTTGGCTTTTGTTTCGAGATTAAAGAAGAACATTTGCATTCTGAAACGCCATGATCAAAACCTGTCACAAACCAATTACCCTCCTCCTTCTGCATTCTTTTCACAGCAAATGAATCGGATTACGAGCCTTGCTGAGCCCCTGGCTTCTTACGGCCTTGTTGTGCTGACAATATTTGAAGTTTCCTGCAGTAACTTCATTAGCTGTATTTTGTCCAGAATTAGTGGAGCGTGCTGAAAATTGCTAATGACAGATGTTTCTCCACACTGTCACACTCCTTGTATCATTTGATTTGGAAAGCAACATACGGCGTTCTGCTCCATCAGTATGTCACAGACTGTCTGCAAACAGCTGGTCATAACTCAGTTCAGTGAAAACCATTACTTTCCAATGAAGTGCTGGATGCCGTCCAAATTGGGTTTTGGCATGGCCAAAGCTGCACCCGTGACGCAGTGCAGCCCGGTATCACAGGTAGGAGAGGAGGAGAGGTGAAGAGAGCAGCCTTTTATATTTCTTCTTAAGACGGATCATTGTGTGAGAGTGATAAAAAAAGATAAAACAAACACTTTTTTTAAAAAATTCACCTGTTTAAAGCCTAATGTCAAATAGGGACTGAATAAGTGGGAACTTATTCTAATAAATAAACAAGCTTTGAATTAAGACAATGAAACGACACCTTTACCAAGAACATCTATATTTTTTTCAATGTTAATGACCTTGTGGCAGAGGTAGTTAGTAAAATGGTTTTAAAAGCCAGCAGCTACAACAGAACGAGAAGTTAATGGATTCTGAAAATCGGTGAGGTGTAAAAATATAATTTGGACAAGTTTCATTTTTGTTCACAAAGTCCACAAATTTAGATTAGTTTGCCAACAGCGAAACATTATGAAAAGGGTTTAAAAGTGGTTTTTTTTTTTCAAGCTAAAAATTTGCTCTTTCACTAAAACGTACCAGTTTATTCAGGTTATTATTTGACCTCTATAAATACAATTGTTCTTATTTTTATAGTTTTGTTGTATTTTTATTATTACTCACTATTTAATGTTTGTATTTATGATAGTTTTGAAAATTTCGACTTATAAGCAATTCGAGGGATAGTTCTGACCTTCTGAAGTGGTTCTGTGGAAAAGGACAAAGTTAAAAACAAAGAGTATAGAGAGCTCAGTTTGGAGAAATGGAACTTAAGTCTGTAATATTCCTTTTTTTCATACCTTATCACTAAAGACATAAATATGATGCAAGCTGTGATAGCACAAAGTCAATGAATAGAATCAAAGCTGCCACGATTGCTACAATTACAAATCCTGAAATAAGATATTCTGTCTGCTAAAGATGAAGTTGTGCAATCTGTTTATTAAATTTGATTCCATGCTTTCTATGGCTGCAATACTGATGCAACTATAAGGTAAAGATTTGAGTTGTTAGGGCTACAAAGCTCTGGACACAAAGATGGCTGTGTGTGCCAGGGCATCTCACAGCTCAGCTGCTGCCTGCAAGCAGCAGAAGTGTCATCGACACCTCGCTCCATCTCTAAAGATAAGGCAGCTATGACGTTCTGTATTCCCAGGCTTGTTGTGTGTTAGTCATTATTTGGCCCGAGTGGTAAAGATCTCAACGGCAAATTAGCATGCTGACAACATATGGTAAATTAATCAGAAACTGGTGAGATTTTAGCTGTTTTCTTTTAATAAAACGGCATTATTACAAGTCAGGACTAAATCAATTGATAAATCAACCACTAAATGTGTTGTTTTTTAAATACTTGCTATCAAATTAAAGCAATTAGGTTGTTGTACTAACCTAATTCAGAATCATTTGGGACAATTTGTAAACTGTAAATAAAAACCGAATGAAATGATCAACATAATCTCACAAAACCATATTTTATTTACAATGAACACTAAATATATGTACTTTTTTTAATTGACCATTTCATAGTTAAAAATTGTTACAAGTTTGCAGAGCGGGTTTTATAGAAAAATGCTAGGGTTGTTAAAAATGCCATTGAAATTAAACAAATTCAACCAGTAAATTTAAGCTGTTGTACAAACCAGATGTATTTGCGCTCAACGGATTTGTGTTAAACTTTCCTTTAGGATCATAGATTTTTTAGAAACATCCAAGCTAAAAATCTGCTTTTTGAACTAGTTGTATTAAAAAAATACCCGTGGTGTTTTCAAAGCAAGCTCAGTGTTTTCTCGGTCGACCTGTGGCTCCGCTGGTACTCGAACAAAATGTTCTATTTATCCTCCAAACTATAGCGGAAAGGCAGCATCCATTATCTGTTCAGTCGACTCTCTGTCACTTATTGGATCAATGTTCTCCATCCTTATTGATCATAAACAGCTTCTTTTATTTCAGCGATTGTCAGGTTTATATCAGTTTTGATAATGTCCAGCCAGTGAGTTCTTGGTCGGCCTTGTCCTCTTTGTGCACCAACCATTCCGAGGAGGATGTCTTTCTCCAAGGATCTGCTTCTCATTACGTGGCTGAATTAGGCTAATTGCTGTTTGTTGATTCTGGCTTCTAAAGAGAGGTTTGGTTTGATTCACTCCATGACTTTGAGATTGGTAATACGTGCTGTCCACAGACTTCGTAGGAGCCTCCTCCAGCACCACAGCTCAAAAACATCAATTTCTTCCTGTCTGATTTCTTCGTGATCCATGTTTCCATATATTGCAATTAGGAACAAAATGGCATTGACTAATCTACACATGGTTTGGAGGCTGAAGACCATGTGTCATAAGTGAGCAGACACAGAACCAAGAATTAAACTTAAAACTGTTCTTTTTTTCTCTTTAAACTGCCAACATTTACTGAGACATTGTCCAACCTGATGCATATATCATATTCCACAGGCAGTAAAGGTTGTTAATATTTGACACATTTATTTCTCTCTTTGGGTGATGAAGGAGAGGTTTTTGTGTTTTTTTTCCAGAAGAAGAAAAAGTCTTGTTTTTAAGTGCAATAAGCTGCAATAATGCACATTTATCCTATTATCTGTTATTGTTATCAAGCTGTAGACAGTGCAGTGAAAACAGAGCATCCTTAAGGAATGTTGTCCCATTAAGCCGCTAAGACGTCTCCACAAAACTCTTTATTTCTTGCTGCTTCTCTGCAGACTAATAAAGCGATGCTGTTTAGCCATGAAGAAGTGAAAAATGAAACATCGTTTGTGCCTTCATGGTCACGTAAGCATTGAGCACACAAAGCGTGCCGACGTCCCTGCTTTTAATGGGGTGTTTTTTTTATTTGACTTGTAAAGAGGCATGTCTAATGGAGTTCTGTGCGCACCGATGCAGTCACGTTCCACTTTTATACAGTAGGTGTCACACCGAGGCAAAAGTGACAGCATTAATAATGTTAACATAACTAATTACCTTTAATAAATGAGATGGTTTAGCATTTCACCATGCTGATCATTGTCTCCATTTTCCTGACCCAAAACTGACAATTGTGTTAATTACGCCTGATGAGGTTAGTTGACACAAATTTAACTATATGACAATGAAAGGAAGAAGACGCCGCCCTCTGAGTCATCAGCTCAATCAACGCTAATGAATCTAATACTTCTTTGAATTTAATACTTATCACACACCTAATTGAGTCTCAACCCAGAAAAATCAGACAGGGGAGGATAAGAAGACACTTGCTTCTGCTGCTGGTTGTGTTAATGCAGATGATAATGTTTTTGATCTTGTTTATCTGTTAGCAAAATATCTCATGAACCATTGTGCACATTTTAATGGAACTTCCAGCAAATTATCACTGGATATTCCTCTACAGCTGATTAACTTTTGAAGCCAACCCAATTAAAGATGGCCTCCACAGCCTACTGGAATTTCAAAACACAAAAATGGCTCTAATTCAGTCAATTTTACAAACATTGAGCTAATATTTGATATGGAGCTAAGTGAAATTTAGGCCTTTAGTTTGAAAATGAAAATTCAGAACATTCCTAAATATTTGTAAATTTAAACAAGTGTCTCTTATCGGTCTTTTTGTCTCTTGGCTTTTATATTAATCTTGTCATTTCTCCTGATCATTTTCCACAAACAGCACCTCTCAAATAACTGTGCCATGCTCTAAAGCTTGATTTCGCAGTTCTCCTCAAAACAAAAACTCACATTTTATCTCCATAATTGGTCTCAGCGTTTAACTGTAATGTGCTTATTACTGCATTCTTTTCTTCTTCTTCTTCTTCTTTTGTTTCATCTCTTCCCCTCCACCACTCATTCCTTTCTCTCCATCTTTTTTCCTCTGAAACTGTCGAGCTGGTGAGTTCAGTGCAGAGGCACGTATGCGCTCTGGAAAGGTAATCTAGAAGCCAGTTGAGCCATGACAAATAGGGACAGCTGGCCTAATTGAATCATTTGAGCTAAGACAGCTCAACTTGGTTATCCCCTCTGCAGCCCACACTGATATTAGTGCAGGAATCATTAGCCATGAAATCATGTCTGTTCTCTTCGGCTGCATCTTTTACGACATGACAGCCAGCCCGGCCTGTCTCTTCCGCTCTCGCACCAAGAAGAGCCGTTCGTCATAAACAGGCGGAGAAGGAGACAACCAGAACTGAGCAGTGCGGCTTTTTGTTTCGTTCGAGATCTTATTAGACTATAGAGAACACGTGTGGTTATACCCGAGCATCGCTGTGATCAAAAAAGCACAAGAAAACGTGCAGTTCGAAGTGTACCTAACATGTATTTCTCCTTTTAGATTTCACCTGTCACACTTCATGGCTCTTAATGAGGCACAATTACACTCATTCCTGGAGACCATTTGCGAGGAACGCAATCAGGTGGGCATGATGAGCTCCATTGAAGGATTAGAGGGCCTCTTGGTGGAGGAGAAGTGGGACGCCACATGTTCTGAGCCCCCCTCGTGTCTCGCAGCCTGTTTTCTGCAGGTTTTCTCTACAGGAACCCTCTACATGCAAGGCAGAAGCGTTGGCATCATTAGAAATGAGAAAGGTGGTAACAGCCCCACTAAAAGTGAATTAAATACTAAAAATAATTATTTTTATTTCTTGCTTTTGAATTCAAGATGGCTGCCACATCAGTCTCAGCAAACACAGACATGGCAGTTTTACTAATATAATGCTAAAATTAGGTGAGCACTAGCTGAATCAGCCCTATCTGAACTGGATTATAATGAAATATTCAAGCAATTAGTTAAAGTCTAGTGGATTAAATTTTGATGTTAATCACAGCCGATCTAGAAAATACTAAAACGGTCACAACACAGCCTGTTTTAGAGATAATGAGCTAAAACTTGGTGTGGTAGTAGCTAAGAGTTGTTTCCAAAACACACTTTGAGCTCCAGACTCCTGTCTCTTCAGGGCAGATCCAGGACACGAAGCTGTGGGACTCAATAGATGGTCTCAGTGTTCTGCGTAATAATGGACATCCATCCCAGAGAAGAGCGTTCCTGGTTTAATGGAGCTCATACTGGGGATACTGTGCAATGTTCAGGCCCATTTCCCTTTGACTCACATTCCACCGGGGGTGGCGTGACCCCAATGAGACGCCTGCTTTCCCCAGGTGGCAGTGAGCGATGCTCCTTCCCGGAGCAGGAGCAGAGGAGCGAGGAGACCCCTGTTTGCCCGGTGGTTTGGGCTGAAGGAACAGACACCCGCGCAGGCTCACACTTCTCGTCCGCCCACACTCACTTACACCCTTTGCACCCTTGGGGGTCTCCAACCCAGTTTCAAGGGAATTTTTGACACAGGCAATTACTGAGCGTTAGGAAGTGACAGGTCTATTCTGGGCTTCAAACGGGCCCACAAAGGAGACGCGGGCTGACAATTGAGCCGGTGCAGTGGACTAACTGAGCTGAATGTCTGTTTGTTCCCCTGTGGGGATTTTTTAGACGAGCTCCCTGCCTCTCCCTGGATGTTTACACATCATTAAGGTTGCATTGTCTCATCTCCATTCTGGCCTTTAAAGAGCTGGACAGCGGTGGAGTCGGAGCAGAAGAAAAGACCGTTTCTGTTGAAGCGTGAGAGAAAGAGGATGCGGCAGAACAAGAAAACACTTTTGATTCTGCTTGTCTGCTTTTAAAAAGTTTTTTTGTTTTAGATAAAGGGATTTAGATAAAGTAATTTTTGTGTGGTTAAAACTATTTTTACACTTCAAAATATATTCTTGTCTTTTGTTTCTCTCATAGATAATCGCCCTGGTACAATGCCAGCAGAATATTGTAGACTTTACGAGATCTCTGAGGTCACAGAGCAAAGATGAGGAGGACCAAGAGGTACCTGCAGAGCATCTCTTAAAGCAACACCAAATCTACTGGTTGTCCTTTTGAATTTTGCACCTGGTTTTGCTTATAGTGAATGATTGAAATAATAGGTGTGACTACGATCACATGATAAAATCATTTTAACAGGCCACATTAGTTGTATTAGTATGAAAATTAAAGGGGAGGGGGGTTATTAATTATAGTTTCTATACCACAACCATGTAACCATGTTACCTTGAGTTTTGAAAATGTTGTATATATCAAAAATATATTTTTATCTCAATATCTTGAAATTGGCTTCTGTATCTTCAAAAACCTACCATTTCGGACACTCCCACTTCAGCACGTCTTCACAACAATGTTTCGGGGGTGGGGATCTCTGCTGCAGACTGAGCTCCAGGGAGGAGCTCTGTGTAAATAGGCGGAGCTTTGTACCAGCAAGCGTTTAGGCAGCTCCACACAGCTACAGGAGATTCAAGGATTTCTCAAACATGCAGGAATGACTCTGAGTATATTTTTGATTTCAGGTTCAGTCAGTTAAAATGTTTCATTAAATTGATGTGCACATTCAAACTTCTTATTTCTCATAATATCAACAATTAATGAATATTAACAAAATGCAGTTATCAATAATGAAAATCAACTGAGCTATAAAAAAAGCTTTACAAATCTGACTTGTAAATTTTAAAAAAGTAGCAGCAGGAAAGTCTGGTGTGCGGCAGACACGTTAGACAACACTGGTAATGAAGCATTGGCAGAAAGTGATAATTATTTTAATTAATGATAATGGTTTTAATGATTCAACATTTTGGCTAATTGATTATGATTGATTGCACATTACTAAACAAGGAAAGTGAATCAGGGAGGTAATCAGGGAGATGACAGCACAGGTCAACACTACAGCGTGACGGGACATACACTACACATGCTAATCAGACCTGGAGAGACGGAGAGCCGGGAGCGGCAGATGGAGGCGGGGAGGAAGAGCCGAGCAGCAAGAGGAACATTTTTTTTAAGAAGTCGTAACGAAAAGTGCAGCAGCAGAAGAGAGCAGTTGGACAACAAACAGGAAAACTTGAATCCCTCACTGCTCCTCTGTTAAACTGACAATAGAGTAATTGAAGCGAATAATTATTCAAAGCAGGGCCTTGTGTACAGTTCTGGGTGCAAACAGCTCCTCTGAGCTGGATATATCAGTAGTAGTGTCTCTTCACTGCTTGAAGTGTAAAAATGTTCAGGGAGGAGGTGTTTTATCTCCTGCAGCCTCATCAAACCATCCAGGATCACCTCGTGACCCAGACAGTGATTAACATTTCAGTTCCTCTTCTCCATCTCCTCTCCCTGCAAACACTCAGAAGAAGGATTTCGCTGCTTCTCAGGACTCCCCACTCCACCTCCATCATCAGCTGCTATTGTCTCGGCCACAGGAGCCTCCAACAAGCAAATCTGTCTGCTTTAATTCCACTTTGGAAAGATGGTGAAGTGTCCTGCCCTCTGACCTCCCTCACCCCCTCCCACTTCCCTGTCTGTCAGCAAACTGGGTTTGAGTTTAATTAATGAAATGTATGATAATGTGATTTCTTTAATAGAATGACAAAGTCTAATGGTGTTGTGTGATTATGATTAATATGGTACTTTGGCGGGAGAGAACATCAGCCAACAGCTAAATGAGGACCTTAGAGCCCCAGTTCCTCTGCTGGACATGTTTCAGCTCTGCAGTGGACCTCAGGACACGTCTCTGAGCTCAGACTGGACTGAACATCATGCTCTTTACTTTGGGTTCTTTATGTACAGTTTGATATAAAAAAGCTTATTCCCTCTGCAAGCAACACTTCACCCAAAGAGGCACAAATATAGTGACATTTGATCCCAAAATCAGTACTATAATAATGTACAATCATACATATCAGTAAATATAAATAGGTTATAATAAGTGTTATAATAATGTACAAAATCAAACATGACAAAACAATTAACAAAAAGAAGAAACACGGAATTAGTTCAAAAAGTTCAGGAAATTAAGTTTATTTAGGCGGAGTAAAAATCCCAAACACTGATATAAAGCTCAAAATAAAAAAAGATTAAAGGGGGTGGGGGTGTGAAATAGACTTCTTATAGCTTTATGTCATGTTATAACGTCATTCCCTCATCTAAAACATACCCAGAGTGTTGCTTTGACTCACTCATGCAAGTTTGAGAAATCCTTGTATCTCCATGTGGAGCTGCCTAAACACTTGCTGGTACAAAGCACCACCTATTTACACAAACCTGCTCCCACAGGGAACCCCTCCCCCAAAGCATTGTTGTGAAGACGTGACAACGTGGGAGAGGAGGTTCTGAAGGAGGCAGAGGCAAATTTCAAGGCATTGAGACCCCCCTAAAAAATAGTACAGGAGGGGTGTTAGTTCAAATGGTCCAGGAAATTGGGTTGATTTAGGGGGAAAAGAGAACTAAAACTCAAGAAACATTTGAAAGACAAACACAATAAAATTGGTCAATACATTTATACTATATGTGTCCTATTTGCCTTTACTGGGTCAATTTTTTCCTATGTAGACTAAAATGGAACCATTTAAGCACAAAACAGAATTTAGATAAGATTATTGAGGCTGAGTAAATAAAAAAACAATATGTTAAACAAACAAAACAATTGTTAATAGCCTGCTTTGATATTAGTCAGGTATTTTCTTAACTCTTTGAAAAATAGGCTTGATTTTACCATTTCTCAGGAAGACTTAAGCTCAGGCTGTATAATTCTGAAGTGACATCCATCTTTTGCAGTTAATCAAGTTAAACACTCGTCCTCAGACACGATGCATCACCCACCTGGCTGAAGGTTGCTTCAAGGACACAAGTGAAGCTGTTGTCTGCAGAAGCAGCAAGGAAAGGGATTCTCCACGAGCGTTTCTCACACTGATATTTGGTAAATGTGATAATTAATACTGTAATTTCGCTAAACCCACTCTGTAAGGGTCTGTAATTAAAACTGATGTACCTACTTAGCGCACCAAGCATCACAGGTGGGCTCAAATTAATCTGCAAATAGAGCTAAATTGCCTGCGCTTAGCGTTTTCGTCAACGTCACTCACTTCGGGGGGAAAAGTCTGTAATTAATTCTGATATAACAAAGCCATAAATTTGAGGTTAAATGCAGCCTTGACAACAGACGCAAAGACAGCAAGAGACCTCAACTAGACATCCCAGATGGGATCCGAGAGTCCGCTTTCTCCCGAGAACTTGGCCGAGACTTCCTCTGACAACTGTTCACTACAATAGAAGAGCAGATATTTTGAGACTCGTTTTCTTTTTCTCTTTTTTTGTTTTCCTTTTTCAGTGGGTTTTGAGTAAATTTAAATAGGCTAAAATGAAAAGCACTTTCCAGACTACAGAATGGAAAATGAAGTGATTAGTTCTGGATGGGAGCCAAATGAGTGAATGCATTTTTTATTTTGATGTGCAGTGAAATGAAGCTGCAGCGATTTACAAGAATGCATGCTTTGTTTTTGCTCCCTCCCAACACTTTGTGATACTTAAAGCGCAACAATAGTTGTAGTATTTCTATATATAGCATCTAGAGTACGTAAAATAAATGTATATTTATTAAAGCACAATGTTATTCTCCCTTGGAGTTCAGCTTTTTGCACACAGCACGCTCTGGCTCATTGTGTTGTTAAGGAAAAGCACCAAATTAAACTGAACGACAGTCAAATCAAAGAAATAATCACACGTTTATGAATATTTAATATGGTCATGGCAAATAAGGCAAGTAATTAGTATTTTCCGTGATTTAGCAAATTGTTATTTCATGTTAATGAGAGATCTTCAGCTCTCTCCTCATGAATAATTTATGGAGGAGCTAAAAAGTTTCGTGGGTAATCTGGAAGTTGATCAGACACGTGCGCAGCGCCACACAAATGTGCAGCCTTGCTTCGCTTCTTATTGTTCTCTTCAGTTTGTTTCTTGATACTTACGAGGTTGGAAACGGTGGAGGGTTTTATGTACGACGCAGCCGGCTCCGAGTTGTTTTTGGAAAAGGAGGTGATACTGGCATCGCACCCGAACGCCTGTTCATGACCATTTTGTTCAAAAAGTATCCAACTTGTCTATAAATAAAAAATAAATAAATACACAAATACTGGTAAATTGGTGAGTTAGTAGAGAAATGTGCAACCGGCTGTTTATGAAAAGACAGAATTTTGATAGAAAAGAGCGAGCAGCTGACGCGCTATAGAGGGGAGGCTTCTCCTCCTAAAGGGGGTTAATATGAAGGCGGGGAGCTGGGGGTGGGGGTGGTGGGGGCAGGAAGGGCAGCGAGTCAGAAAACAAGAGCAAAACAAATCTGTGATCTGGAACTCTGAGAGCAGCCACTCAGGAGGGATTAATGAGAAGTAAGGAGGCTGTGAAATGATGTGGCCTTTGAGTGGGGAGAATGGCCCCAGCCGAGCATGGCCCCTGAAATGAGGTGAGACAAACTTCACCTGATCCACAATTAATGGCATCATCCGGATGGGTGACACAGAGTCACAAAGAGGGGGCTATGTGGGGGTGGAGGGTGGGATCGGTTTGCAGAAATTATCACCCTTTTGAAAGAGGCAGCCATTGGAAACTGTGACTTAGTGAGGGGAGGAAAGGATTTTTTACGCACCTGGAAGTGTGGAAACATTTACGCTGGATTCAGTTCTTTTTTGGGTTCTGTAGAAAAAAAGGGGGGAAAATTAATAACCTACATGTTTCTTTTGAACAACTCAGACAAATAAGAGTTTAATTCTGACCGAACTGATGAGCTAACGACGTGGTGGTATCATAGCAGAGTCTGTCTTAAAGCATTTGTAAGGTTTCACAATATTTTTTACATGAATCGTAAAAAGTATTTTGTCCCTTAAAAGGGACAAATCTACTAAATCTACTTTTTAAACCATACAATTTGTTACGGAGTGCAGAAAAGTTGAATTTAGTCTTTCCTGGTGCTGCATGGATACCTTTATATTCTGTGTGAATCATATTGTTCCGTTTTCATTATTTTCTATGATGTTTTCTGAATTATTATGTCACAGTATTTGCAATAAATTTGCCAAATAAGGTCTGAACTTACAGTTTTATTTGTCTTCATTCTTCTCTGGCTCCAACATGTAAAGCTGGATGGACAAGTCTTTCCTTGTTGACATATTTTAAGTAATTTATAAATCAAAAGTTGCTGCACAGCTATATAGTCGTAAGCCAATCAAAGTAGATTGAACCGGTCTGGAAGCAGGAGGGGGGCGGGGTGTGAAGCACCCTGTTTAGATTTAAAGAGACAGCCTGAAAAATAGTTGATCTGAGACACACTTTAGAAAAAAAGTGAAAGAGGGGCTTGTAGAGTTACAATAAGAAGGAATTCAGACCAAAGCATTGCAGTTCCACTTTATATAGACCCCAACTGATGGTTTTAAATGTGAAAAAGAAGAATTTAAAAGCATGACGTGTCTGTTTTAAGTTTTCAAAATGTTCAGACTCTTTGTGCTACAGATTTTTGCTCAAGTGTTACTGTAGCTGTCTTAAACCTGACTTAAGAGCACTAACACTTTATTTGACCTCTGCACAGTAGCTCTAATAATGAATAAATGCTCCAGGTTTTCCTACCTTCACTTCCAAAGTGTACACCAGTTGATTAAACCATAAACGTAAGGGCAAGAATACAGTTTTGCAAACCCAGGAAACAAAAATAATCTGGGCTTTTCAAAAATGGCTCAAACTGTAGCTGCACAGTTCACTGGTTTCCTGGTGGCAAAAAGTCAGATTTTAGTGAGAGTGCAAAGGATTTATGTATTTTATGTTTTGCAATTTTAAATTCCCAACAGTGGGACTCCAGGGAGATACTTTGAGATAATTTTTGATTTTTTTTGAGTCTTAAATCCACTTCAAATATACATATTTATTCTCCAGTTTAGAATATTTTTATAATGTGCTGTGAGTCAATGTCTGAAGAGATTTCTTTGCATTAAGTCGGTTTCCTGCACATAATTTCGGCTTGTTATTTCACTTCTTTAATACTGAAATGGATCAGTGCTGTTCTAATTTCAAAGGTTTCCCAGCATTTCAGCAGAAATATTTTAACTTTCTGCTTAAAGTGCTCCAGGCTGCACTTGAATGGCTACAGCTAGCTGCTGGTGTTACTGTTTGCACAGAATTCTTCATAGACGGGGTGGTCAGAAATAAACTCATTTTAAAAGCTACGAGAGGTAAGATAATCATGTTTTATAGCCTTTCAACAGAACCTCACCTTTAAAAAAAATCTGAACAATTGTTTGAACAAAGCTGATGGAACAGAGAGAACTGAAAGAAAGGATAAATCTAGGGAAAGATTCAGGAACAGTGGAGGGAAATGGGGTAGAGTTGATTGCACACAGGGTGAAGAGCAATAACAGGAGCCCGGATGATTAAGTGGTGTTAGGAACTGCGAACACTTGTTTGCAAGGACAATCTTTGTGTGCTTTTGTTGTCTGCCGGCCGTCTTTATCTTTGTGTAATTCTCCGTCTGATGAAATGTGTTTAAAGAGATGAATTGGGATCGGAGGAGCCGTCCTGACATGATTATGAGGGATTCATCTGCAGCCATCTGCCACCGTTATGAAGGGGGCTGAGGAAGGGGGGGGGGGCTTGCAGAGAGATGGAAAGGGAGGGAGGAAAGTGCAGACCTTCTGTTCGGGAGCCTTGCCACAGACCCACCATTACACAGGCCTCTGGCTCTCAGTTTATCACAGAGACTTGCTTTATTCCTGTATGTGAACTTGAGTTTTAGATCCAGTGCAGGTCATTAAACTCGTTCATTTACACGAGTCAAAAGAACATTAAAGCATAAGCTTTTATACGCCGGAGAAGCACTCGCAGTCAGGTACCATGAAATCAAACGTTATCCTTTTTGTCGTATTTCCCAGGCTGTATTAGCTATATTCCTGGGTGGAAATAGCACCTACAGACTAAATCATATTCACACACCAGTTGGAGGAGAGGCCACAGCAGATGGGTCCGTTGCTCATCACAATGTCCACTTGTTTTAAAGGGGAAAGCGGGGGCCTCAGACAGCATGTCTTAAGTTGTGTAATAGGCTTTTAGTGTCACAAATAAAAGTCACACGTTTGCTTTTTTTTCTCAGGTTTGTTCTTTTCTTCCCCTTTTTTTTTCCTGCGACTGAGAGATTTGCTCACACTGCTGAACACGGTTCTAATAAAAATGGGATAAGTGAATTAAAAACCAACACGGGTGAAACACAAATTTTTTAAGTATTTAGTAAAGCCTCAGCCCCTGATTAGCTGCAGAGATATAATTTGTGGTATTTGCCTCAGTAATTGACTGTTGTTGATATTAGTGTTGGTCCTTTTTGCTCCACTTGAGGGTAAAAAAAAAAGAAAGAAATCAAGCAGCTCCTCCATATTTTCACAAAGCACCTATTTCACTCTCGACCACTGTATGACTGAGCCATCACTTCATATTACAGGTCAACGTTATGGTGCTTAATTATGTGCCGGCTGCTTGGGGCCTCTAATAACCTGTCATTGAGGGGAATTTGAATGTCACACCATTTTGTTGAGCCCTAATGGCAGCAGGCAGATCCACTGATGAGCCGTTTTGGGACAATTACAGCGGATATTCAAATCACAGGTCTGGGTGTGTGGCGATGGAAGAAAAAAAAAAGAAGAAAAAACTCCAGCGCGTGCGCGAGCTGACATAGCTACGGCCCACTGAGCGCACGCACACACTTGTTGTTTCTTGACCCCTGCAATCCACCCCTCTTGACACATAGAGAAGCTACTTCTCCCCCTCCCCACCCCAGCCGCTGCTGCTCAAACAGTTTCACTGTGGCCCGAAAGCTTTTTTATTATCCGCCTAATCCAGATATCAGCGATTTCATCAAGCTGGGTAGATATGCATATCATGAATTATTTTGACACTGAGACCTTTTAATTTTCACCAGCAATATTTCATCCCACCAATCAGTGCCTGGAGTGGTCGTCGCCGGGCGGATGCAGGGGTGAGACTGGATCCAAATCATCTGGGGGGCCATAATGAGCTATGGCCACAATAATGAGTGTGTGTGTGAGTGTGGGCATGTTTTTGCTACATCGTGAGAGCCATTTTCTAAAAAAAAGGCAGCCTCATGGGGAACAATGCCCATGGGTACGGATGCTAATTTCAGGTGGGGGTTTGGTTTAGGGCTAAGGTGTGAATTGAGTTTAGAGTTAGTTTTAGGGTCAGGTAGGTACCTGCGAGGTCAGGTTTAGGGTAAATGGTCAGAGTTAGGCTATAAATTTATGAGAAAATGAATGGAAGTCAATCCACGATCCCCACAGGGATATAAAAACAAACCTGTGTGTGTGTGTGTGTGTGTGTGTGTCTGTGTATGTGTGTGTGTGTGTGTGTGTGTGTGTGTGTGCATCTCATCAAGGGCCCCATGCTGCAACGAGAGGGGACACACCGAAGAAATATTCACAGGATTTTATAAGTAACAGATTTAACAGATAAAATCTGACATGAGATTTTGTTTTGCTGTTGCAGACATCTTTTAATTTGACTGCTGCAGTCCTTTATTAGATTAAAAATGTACTAGAAAACAGTTCACATCATTTAATTTCATGCATTTTCTCTGGGGTTCTTCTACAGCTTTACTCAGGTTTTAACATTTATTTCTTAACTTATGATAAAATAAGATAAGATAAAACTTTGTTGATCCCACAATGGGGAAATTTGCACAATATCATGTGCAATAACAATGCATGCAATGTTATTGTTTTGTAACACTAACATCTGATAGTTAAAAGACAGTGTATTTACTCATACTCATTTGCTAAGTGCATGCAAATACAAGTAAAATATAAAATCAATTTAATGACTTATTTGGAAAAACAAAACAGCTTTACATTTGTAAAACAATATTGTGCTATTACTGATTAGTTGTAAAGTAACTAAGTACAAATACTTTGTTTCTGTACTTAAGTCGACATTTTGGTTATCTGTACTTTACTCGAGTAATTATTTTTCAGCCTACTTTTTACTTCTACTCCTTACATTTTACAGAAAGGTTAGAAGCAGAAAGTCATTTTCATTCTAGTTTGTTATTGTTTAAAATATAATTAAGAAAAAGAAACTTCCTAGATAAACTGTGCTTCCTGGATAGAGTGAATTATTTGTGGTTGGATGAGATTATGATTATGATACTTTATTAGTATATATATATATATATATATTAGGGTTGCAACGATACAGAAAATTCACGGTTCGGTTCGATACTTTAGTCTCACGGTTCAATATTTTTTCGATACAAAAAAGAGAAATTTCCATGCCCTTTTTACCTTGCAATTTATTGAAATTAATAATAAACATTTGTTTAACCTCAAAAGTCCAGTTTTTAAATTAAATATTACTAAAACATTAAGTTTCTCAGTGGATCTGCGCTCCATAATGCAGCCTAGGTGGAGTAGTTGAACAAAGATCCATTGATCCTTCAACACAGAGCATCTTAAAAAGACTAGTTTATACAATATATATATATGTGTGTGTGTGTGTGTGTGTGTGTGTGTGTGTGTGCACTTAAACAGGTAGACTATCTTTTACACACGGTCACAGGGGTCACTGGTGCCCACATCCAGCAGTCACAGTATAAGAGGTGCATTTTAAATTTTTAACATTAACATTTTAATAT
Source organism: Anablepsoides cearensis (assembly GCA_032275365.1). Classification (NCBI taxonomy): domain Eukaryota; kingdom Metazoa; phylum Chordata; class Actinopteri; order Cyprinodontiformes; family Rivulidae; genus Anablepsoides; species Anablepsoides cearensis. Next base: position 13,834,927 of record JAUBOC010000082.1, read on the forward strand.
AACATTATAGACATTTTGGCCTTCAGAAAAACATTTTTTGGGGGAGGTCACCTCCCAATAAAAGCAATTTCAAAAAGTCTAACTGCTCACTTTTCCTCAATACTTTTACTTTCAATATTTAAGCATATTTTATGTCAGAAATTTGCTTTTAATACTTAAAATATTAGATACTTTAAGACTTTTACTCAAGTAATGTTCTTAGAGGAGACTTTAACTTTTACCAAAGACATTTTATAGTAAGTTAAGTGTTCTTTTACTCAACTATCACTTTAAGATACTTTATACAAGACTGATAGTACAACTTAAAACACTTACCATAATCAATTAGGTAACTTTAAAAAGAAAGAATATGCTGTTTTAATTAAAGTAATTAAAGTTTTTGCACTTTACATCAAGATGTGAAGGGTTGCCAAGTTGGCTTTATTAAGTAGTTTATGTTGAAAGTAGATTGATTTGTTTTGGAAGGTGAAAAAAGCAGGAGGATTCTGGTTATGGTTTAATAACAAAGTGCATCACTAATTCAAACTGTTCTGTTTGTTAACGTGTTTTTCACGTTGTGTGTTCAGCCTTTAAGAGCCATCAGAGGAGTCTGCTTGTAAAGATGAGACATGGTTTTAGATTCCTCCACCTTGTTGTCTCACGCTCTTTAAAAAGGCTCTCTGTGAACCCGCAGAGACACATTACATCCTCATAGTGCACTGAGCCTGCAGGTTTTTATGTGCCGTGCGTTAAGTTAATACTCCTCACCCAGCTCCCTGTAGAGCCCGTATTATGTGAGCAAATTGGATGCTCAAACAGTCAGTCCGTGACCTTCCCTCATCCTGGATGTTGACCCCCGTATAAAGAGAGACATTACATCTCGTTACACAACAACACGGCTCCGGCGCTTCGCTGAAGATAAAGAAAAATGTCTCAATTAAATCTTCACAGCCCCCCCTCTCTCGCCCTCACCCCCCCTGCCAAAGAGTTATCGCTGCACCGGCAGCGCTGATCGCTACACTCACACATCCTCAAAAGTTATTTGACATAAATTGCAGGAGTCACATCATTTCCTGCCACACTCTGAGCAGGATTTACGGCTGATCCCATTGACTGGGAGCTGAACCTCCAATAAAATTCCTCAAGTGCCGGGGGGCCCTCATGAGAGTCACCTATCTACTCCCCATCAGGCCCTGTTCCCTGCACCCAGATTAAACATGCAAATACGCACAGGTGGGAGGGTGATACTGAGCACACATCCGTGCACACGCACTGTGTGCCACTGGGCTGATATGGGAGAAGTACGCCTGATTGAGTTTTATCAGATGAGGGAGGAGTGAAAAGGGGGGGATTGCATCATTGCTTATCAAAGAACCAAAGGGGAGTGAAATTATATCAAGCTTTTATTTGAAAATGAGGGGTGAGTGGTGCTTGTGGTCTTTGGAGGGTAGAGGCAAAAAAAAAAAACACATCTCAGGGGTGCAGGCTAATATCATGAGCCTTTGAAAAAAAAATCATTTGAAAAGGAAAATTGTTAAAGTAATGAAGAGAAAGATGTGAATTATTTTAAACAATAATGGCTGCATTCATCGCTTTAAACCTGACTGAGGTGAATACTTTAATAACTACGTTGTAATTCTTATAACTGTAATGATTTTTCTGTAAGTTTGGATACTTTGGTCACCTGATAACAAGTGTTTCTATTTGATCATATTGTAGAGATTATTTCTATTTAGCGGTTTCAGTCAGGCTTTCTGTCCTTCTGTGTCAGAAATTAACTTAAAGGCTGGTTTAGATCTTTAAAAGGGAGTTCTGTGGAAAGTGAACACTTAGTATCTTACCTGTTGTAGATAGCTCTTCAAATTACCTCAATTTAGAAAAATTCTAATTGGATTGGTGAGCTAAGATCATCTTAAATCAACTGTTAAGATATTTTGTGACCAATGAACTGAATTTTACATACGGTTTTTTATCTTGTACAATCGACTGCAGTTATTTACTTTAAACGGCAAGAGAATCTACAAGTCTCCTTTTAATGTGTGCCTCGCTCCAGTAGGGTAAACATATAATAGTTTATATTCCAGCATTTCAATGGGTTTTCTATGGGCCATTTTGTTTAGACTCCGAAGGCTTAGAGTGAGATGGAGCCTAAATATCTGAAAATAAATATTTCTGAAGATTATTCAGGCATCTAATTTAAACAGTTCCTTACACAACCACCACCGACTTTGTATTTTACAACTAGTCCAACAGAAATAATGGGATATTCACATCGGGAGTTTGTTCAGAAAGATATCTACAACAGGTAAGATATTGTATCTTCATGACCTTTCTACAGAACCCCACTTTCCGATCCAATCCAACTTTATTTGTAAAGCCCTTTATGTACCACAACACAAACCTATTTAACAGTAAATACTTACTGTTTGTGGAAGGATACAGAAAGACATATTGAACAAGTCTGTAGCCTAATCTGGTTCATTTAAAGATGAAAACTAAATCCCAAGTTTCCTTTGTGAAGATCAAACCATCATGATAAACTCCAAAACTTCTACATGGACTTTAGAGTGAAAGTGTTTTATAAATTAAAAATAATCCATCAGCCTGCACACTAACTGTAGCAGCTTGACAACATTCTTCAATTTGTTGATGAATTTTAACTAAGAGTTCGAGACGCCGACCTCAGGAAAATCCTGGGTTTGTCATCACTAAATATATTTTAGCCACAACCCGTCTGAATGATGCAAAACAAGTGAAGGCCTTCTCAGATAAAATAAGTCAGACTCAGCAGCAGCATCAGTAGCTCCAGGGCTTCCAGCTGGGGTTGGCTGCTTCCATCGCTGTTCTACCAGCACTGCGACCGGGTGGGGGTTAGCTGAGGTGGTGGGCAGGCCACAGGACTGCACTGAGGCGCCTCACATATAAACCACTAAAGAAAGATGAATTTAGCCTCTGCTGATGCCATGTTTGACACCCCCTCACACTTAGAGCATCACAACAATAAAACAACAAAGAGGAGTTCACATTACTGTGAAAAAAAAAACAACTAAATCACTAAAAATGTACACTGGTTTTTAAGTTTATCGTTATTTGCATTAACAGTGTATGGAAATCTACAGTTTTCGAATCTGCACATATATTACATCTGCTGACAGGTGCAGTCTGTACACAACAAGTTACATTTTTGAGGACTTCGTCTGTGGTTCTCTCTCATCATTACAGCTGTGGTCAACACATAATTACAGGTTGGTAATTAACAAACTTCAAGTATTTCTTTACAATATGAGCTGAAATGGCAAATACTGAAAAGAAACAACATGCAACACAGAGACTAACTGCAGAATGGATAAATGAAGAGGATATGGTAATACTGCTGTCAGTTTCAGCTTATTTTTTTTTTGCCTATAAACAATATTTTTACATGTTGTTGATAAAGAACACAACAAACGCACATATTATTGCTGTTTTATAGGATAGCCGCCTTCAGTTTAGACTATTCTACTCAATGCCTCTGACTGAACTAAACATAACATCTGAAAGAAGAATTAATCCTGGAGCTAGATGCTTTAGCTGCAAGAAATGTCATAATTTGAACTTAAAACTGAATAAAAAGCAAAAATCCTTCACACCAGTTCTGAGACTTTAAGGTCTGAGGCAGCATTAACAAAATACATGTCGTACACCTGCTTCATACTGCCCATATATAATGTGTGTGTGTGAGCGTGCACCTGCATGATCTGTGCTTTAAGGTCATGGCTGGCTAACCTGATATTCGGAACGGACCAAAACTGATCTTTCAGAGAAATTTCAGGCCACACTGGGAAGTCTGGGGCAAGCTGGCAGCTGACTGTTCTCCCTGCTCTGTGCATGTCTGTGGTTTCACTAAAATGACTGAACACTGACGTGAGACTGAGGTTAAAAACAGGAGGTAGCCTAATCTCTGTGAGGTTAACACAAAGAGCCAACCACGAAGCCCGCATCTGATTTTTTTCTTCTCTGCATTATTAGAATCATAAAAGCCCTGATTTTTAACAAAAGACGCTAAAGACATTGCGAGCTGCGCTTTCAGCTCAAGCCTCAGCCTGCTGCACGTGAGCCAATGGCTGAGCGAGCTGCGGCCTCTTATTTCCATTAAATTGACCTCCCTCAGTGAACTAACAATTTGCAAGGAAAAGCACAAAGATTAAACATGTCTTCTGAGTGAGTGATGAATAAATAACTAGAATGACTTCAAAAAAAAAAGGCACAAATAATAATCACGGATGCAGGCATCAGGCATGATTGGCACAAAAAAAAAGATGGTAAATCAGACATAATTAGGAATTAAAAAGATGAAGTAGTTAAAGGACAATTGAAAACGGATGCAATAAAACAAAAAAAAAAATCATGCATAAAAAAATATGAAACTCCCAATTTTCAAAGTCAGCTTCAGCTAAATGTACCTGCCAAGTTTCAACTCCATCAACATAGAAATACTCGTTTTCAGAAAGCGATTTGGTTCTGTTTGACATAAAAGTCCTTTGGCTATGTTTTTAGATACATATGCAGTTAGTTTATAGCTGTGCACATTTAGCCAGCGGTGAGAGTTGTAGCTCAGTATTTACACGTGTTTCAGTTATTGCATGTCCCACTGTGCAGTCCTGCACTAGTTGCACACGTGTTGGCCGTGCTGCTCGGTGTGCTTCAGAGAGGGGATTCTAAACTAGTGATGCAGGCTTTAGTCCTGCACTACGCGGAGATACACTAAGGCTGCAGCTGGATGGAGTCGCTCGGAGGGAGCGGAGAGAGAGAGAGAGAGAGAGAGAGAAACACGGGAAGCTGTCACCAGTAGAACGAGCGTGACAGGAAGTTGGCGGCCGTGCCGAGCCAGCCCATGCCGTCTGTGATGGACCCCACGCGTGTGACAGCCTTGTCCTGCTCGTTGGACGGACTCTCGTCCTCGGGCAGGTAGTCTGGGATGTCTGTGTTCTCCTCTACCAGGACTGCTGCGTCCTCCTGGAATGGTACCACCAGCTGGGGGGAAAAAAAAACAAAAACAAAAAGAGGAGGAAAAAACACAACAGAGAATAAACAACTTTCTAAACAAAAACATCTGTAATTTGTTAAAACAGTATTTGTTCTTTAAAGAAATCAGTAAAGCTAAATATTTTCAACTAAACTAACAGAACATGACTGAGCCTGGTCTGACCCCTACTGGTCATTTGATGTACTGCAGCTAGTGACAAATCATAAGGCCCTGTCACATTATAACGTTTTAGACAACTTATGCCAACTTGGCACGAGTTTATCCAACACTAAAGAAGTCTAAGATAAAGATGGGATTTTTAAAAGGTCAACTGGAGGCCCTTTTTGGACCTATACATACTGTAATAGCCGATATGAGTAAAATAGTCATAACAAAATGTTCGTAAGTCGGCATAAGTTGTCTAAAACCTTACAGTGTGACTGGGACTTTAATATTTGAGGCAGTAAAAATGTGTAACTAGGCCTGGTTAGATCTCTGCCAGAAACAGTCGACGGTGTGAGGCAGCGATGAGGCGAGCTAACTGTGTCAGTGTGAATAAGCAACAACCACAGGCTGCCCGCACAAAAACACACATAACATGTGGCACACTGACCCACACTCTGAGGTCATCGCTGCGAGTTCAGATGTCCTTACCTCGCCTCCATCCTCTGTTTTCAGCACCTGCTGAGCCGTCATTACTTTTGTGGAGTTTATTGCTGTTCCCAACGCCTGTAAGAAGAGAACTGATTTATTTTTTTGGTTTGTTTTGTTTAATTAATCAACATTTCTGTAATCTATTTAGCTCTGCTTTCATATATAAATACATACATTCCACATTAAAACAGATACCTCGGCTTTAAGGTCGGAACGAATCCTGACAACACATCGTTTAACGGCCATCTGGAAGGTGAAGCTGATCACTCCTCGAATCTTTAACAAGGCCTCCTCACACAGGCTCCTCCGAGTCTGACGACAAACAGGAAGCAGGTGAAGGACATGAAGCAAACTGTCGTCTTTATGAGCTTTTTAAAAGTGTATATTAAGTAACAAACATAAACTGCAACACGCATCAGAAGAATCCAGTTTCTGTTTCTGTATTTTCCAGCTGCTGCAGTGCTGTGTGTCTCTGCAGCCCACCAGAGGCTGTCTGTCTGCTGTAATAGAATCTGGCTATGTGCAGGCTTCCTGCAGCGCAACATTCAGGTTCAATCTCTGCGTCCTGCTGTTCAATGGCTGACATTTACAACCTGAAGCCTCTGCCTTCCCCTCAGATGCCAGACACACACCCCTAAGATGCTCTGGCAGCGCTGTGATTATGACAGCAGCAGACACGTTGATCTAAAGGGAGATTTTTGCTCGTCAACAGACACCCGGCGTGTGTCTGAGCGTGACGCGTTTGTGCCGACGTGTTGCGGAAACGTTCCCGGATGACCTGGATGCACCTGATGAACACTCACAGAGTCGTCCAGCCCGTCGATGTGCAGCACTACAGTTTTGGCCCTCTTGTTATTGGAGCCCAGGAAGAAGTGGGCCTTGCGCCGGCAGGAGGCGGCGGCTGCCTCGGCCTGCTCCGCTTCTTCTTTGCCGGCTGACTGCAAAATCTCGTAGATCTCAGAGGCCAGCAGCTTGGTCTCCCCGGGCGATGTGCTCCTGTAGGGCGTGATGAAAACAACAGAGGATGAGATAAAAACAAAAGATAAAAACTAATATAGCTTATCTATCAAGAATAGATGGTTAATGCCCTCTTTACAGGAGCTCAACGCTATTTGTTTAGTAATTGTGCTGTAGCTGAATGATACTCAATTAAAAACAACCAGATTCTGTGAATTTATAAAGAGCTATTATGATTTGCTTTGACAGTTCTGATTAAAACTTAATGGAAAAGCAAACAAATCCTAAATGTCTCTAAAAGAAGTATACACTGCAAAAAGTGTCTATCTAACCAAGTTTTAAAATCTTATATCCAGGCAAAAAAAAAAAAATCTTTTAGATCTTGTTTTGAGACTGATTTACTAAACAAGAACTGATTGTGTGAACTGATTCTTGAAATAAGAAAAAAAAAGAGTCAAATTAAGTATTTCAAGAATCTTACCAAGTAAGTTTTTCTTACTCAACTGGCAGAAAATTTAACTTAATTTGAGTCAAATTTTCAGGCTAACAAGACAAATAATCTAAAAACAAGATTATTAT
>JAUBOC010000082.1:13887872-13902289 GCA_032275365.1 Anablepsoides cearensis
AATGTATATTTAAAATACTTTGTTGTAAATATTTGGCACATTTTAGAAAATATTAGGGTAAGAGAAACATGCGGACAAGAAATGTTGCCCCAAAAAAAGAATCACCCAGTTGATAAAACATTGTACAGTGGGGTGCGAAAGTTTGGGCAGCCTTGTTCATTTTCCTGATTTACCTTTATAAATTATTGATTGTTTGGATAAAAAAAAATCAGTAAAAATATATCATGGGGGACAAACATGGTGATATTTGAGAAGTGAAATGAAGTTTATTACAGAAAGTGTGCAATAAACACCTCAATAATGTCTCACAGTGGAGACTGAAAGCTGAAATCTCTCAGATAGCTTTCTTTATCCTTCCCCCAAAACCACGACGGAAAACAATCTTTGTTTTCAGCTCATTTGAAACTTGATTTCAGACTCACATGCTGCAACTCTTCAGAGAAGAAACTTACAATTGCCCCCCTTAAATACACTTTCTCATAATTGGAGTCACCTGTGTATGGAGGCCAAGGGTCACTGAACTTACCAAACCAAATTTGAATTCCAACAATTAGTTCTAAAGGTTTTGAAATCAATAAAATGACAACAGTGTCCAAATTTGTGCACCTGCCTAATTTTGTTTAACTATTTATTACAAACTTTCTGTAAATCACATCAACTTCATTTAACATATCACTGTGTTTGTCCCCTATATGATATATTTTACAGATTTTTTTTATCCAAACAATCAATGTTTTATAAAGGTAAATCAGGAAAATTAACAAGGCTGCCCAAACCTTCGCTCCCCACTGGATTTCCCTGGATTCACACACCTGTAGAGTTTGTTTTTTAGAACTAATAATCCACTGCATTAACATTTCATAGCTGCTCAGTAAAACCAGTTTTATAAACTTATGCAGCACAGATTCCTTCCTTCATCCCAGCAATGCCAACGCACCGAGTTTTGGGTCCTAATCGTTGTTTTTTTTCACAGGCTTCAAATCCGTACCTTCCAACAAGAAGTGGCTCGGTGACATCAGGCGGTCGCTTCCGCTGCCCCTCCTGCAGACATGAGGTGGTCCTGGACAGGCACGGTGTCTACGGCCTGCAGAGGAACCTGCTGGTTGAGAACATCATTGATATGTTCAAGCAGGAATCCAGCAGGTGAGACACACCTGCTTTTTTTTTAAAAAAAAAAGGGCTCTTTAATTCCAGCGGACACTTTCACGGGCATCAAGAGGCTGCTTACATTAGTCAGAGCCGTCCTCAGGGGCAGAAAGCAGGGATAGTAAATGTGAGAGAGGAGGGATGCAGAAAGTGCAGCGGTTGAGGTCTAAGTGCCCGTGGCTCCTGAGTCATTTTGCTGGAGTGGATTACAGGCTGGTTCTGGTAGCAGTCATGTGCATGGATGAGTTATCCCGTGGCTGACAGGACGGCCACAAGGCTTGTTTGACATAAAATCCACAACGCTTCAACTCACTCATTTGATGACGATGCTCCACTCTTTGCTTGATCTTTTCTTCTTCAGTTGAGTTTTGCTTTTGTGGCTTACAGCGTGAACTCTTTTTCAAAAAAATGTCTAAACTTCAATATTTTTGCTATAATTTTCAACAAAGTTCTAGAAGTCTCTGAAAGTTAGTAGGACATTCTTGGACATTTGAGAAAATTCTAGCAATTTCTAAAAAGTTCTTACTAGATCTAGTTCAAGAGGACTTTTATCACTTTGAAGGAAAATACAGTATATTCTGTTTTCACGTTCTTGTTTTTACCTTAAGAACTACTTATGTATTTATCTATTTTTATTATTAAACTGTGATAAATTGACCTGCAATCTGCTTTAAATGACTCATGTCATGGTCTTCTCAAACAGAATTTACTTTTAATTGATACGTTAGTTAACACACACCTTATCGTCAGACAGCAGCAGATTCTCTCATCAGGTCGTAGATTATTGTAACAAGGAGTCTGGCTCCTGCATAGAGAAGATGCTCCAAATCGATGCGACGTCTTGCCCCTGAGGTGTGGTCAGATCTGGAAGATTTTGTTTAAATATGGGCCCTGACTTCCTGATTTCAGGGCCGAAATCCTGTGACTGAATAAACGGTCTGTATTTTGGTCCAGCTGGGTATTGTATGGCTTTATTTCTTGCAACTTAAACATTCAAGTCTAATTCTGTATTTTCTCACTTGCATCATTATCTTCCAACTTTATTACTTTTTTTCTAATAACATTTATGGATACTTGTTTCTTTTTAGGACGTTCTTGGGCATTTGAATTTTTTTTCTTCTTTATATAACATTCATGGACAGAGTTTCTTAGTGCAAAGGTCTAATTTGATGATTTCAGACATTTGTCTTCTAAAGTTTTGGGATCAAAATGGCTCTGATAACCCAGGAACAAAAAGGGAACTTCTGTCAGCTTGTGTAGACAAGCTGGAATAATAAGATTTTGGACATGGCTACTAGATATCAGTTTGCACCCACTTGTATACACTCTAAGAAATGAAATGTTGGATTTACTTAACCAAGTTAGGTGATCTGGTTCCACTTAACTGAGTTGAGTAAAATCAAAGCAATATATCCATTTTCTAACCAAAGAACATGAGTATGTTTCTTTGAATTTACTCAACTTAGTTAAGTGGAACCAGGTCACATAACTTGGTTAAGTAAATCCAACATCTGTTTTTTAGAGTGTACTCAACACAAAGCTGATGCATCGATCACCTTTCTAACAGCAACCAAAGACTGATGAATTATCAATACACTGCCTAGGTGTGCAACTGTGACATTATCAAACTGGTGTCCCGCATCACATCAGTATGCAGTGAGATGAAGCTATGTCTGTTTTTATTGCATCTCAACAGCAGCAAGCCAGCGCTAGAGAGGAAGGAGGAAATGCCCATGTGCGACGTCCACAAAGAGGAAAAGATCAACATATTTTGTGTAACCCACGGTGTGCCCACCTGCTCCATGTGTAAAGTGTTCGGGGCCCACAAAGACTGTGAGGTGGCGCCCATCAGCAGCATCTACCAGACAAAGAAGGTGAGGCCTGAAATACTCTCAGCCATGAGAAAAAAATTGCAAATATTATTTCTAGACTGATAGTTCAGATCTTTTGAAGTGGGATTCTGTGGAAGGGGCCACATTTTTTACTGACACAACCAGAGGGCCACAAAGTGCTGCACACTTACCTAAATGTCCTCAAACTGCCATTTAAAATTTTACGTGTGTTTATTAAACCAACACACAGTGCAGTAACTTAACGTTTTTCATGCTCAAAAGCTTGTATAACAGTTGTACTCTTCTTTAATAAGAAAAAAAAGTTTGAAGTAAATAAAAAAATGAACACCTGTTTTAGCGAGCTGAAGTGCAACGGCATAAAACACCTTGCAATCAGGCTCCTGCGTGGTTCTGCTACAAAATCTCTGTTGTACTCGCGACTTCAGTAAACTTCTCATATTTAGCTTTGTGCAACATGTTAAATTACGTGTCTTTTATAAAGCTCCTTCATGGCGAACAGCGTCGTTAAGAAGAATAAAACCATAGGGTTGCCTTGAAATTCTGTGAACATATAATTCACCTGAAACGTGATTTTATCTGTCAAGTTCTCTTTCTTAGCCACGTTTCTTCCTCGCTGGTAAAGTGTGTTACAATCATTTCAGTGCAGGATTATTATAGTTAACTAAAACTAAATAACAAAAACTGAAATTTAAAAATAAAAAATTAGTTAACTAAAATAAATAAAAACTGTAATACAATGAAAAAACAATAACCAAATAAAACTGTATAATCTTTTTAAAAAACTAACTAAAACTAACTGAAATTATATGCAGAATATCCTTAGTTTTAGTGTTTGTCAATTTATTTTGAGTCATGTGGATGGTTTTATTTTTATTTTTTCAAATCAAGTAGTTTCACATTAGCTGTGGGCTGTAACAACACTTGTTTACAATCTGCTGCTGCTCAGCATCATTTGCTAAATGACGACAACAAAAGTTGGGAAAAAGCAGCAACGTCCACTTTAGGATTTCTTTGAATATGACTGCGAGAAAAATAAAAGCAAGTGTTTTGTAGTGGAAACAGGTGATAAAACAGGTGGAATACTTCTCAAGGAAAAAACTGCATGAATCAAGCTCACACATAATGGCTGACTATGACTATCTTGACACGCTAGCTTCTCTCAGTAGCTCCCATGAAAAACAAGCACCAGGTAGCAGCGGGTTGGGGACAACTTTTATCATCGTCCTAAAATAATCGTCCAAGTCTTTAGTGGGCAAAATTGAGTTACACAATTATTTTGGGAAGGTGTCGCTATAATGGATGCTTTTACTAGCGACCAAATAGCTCCTGGTTAGTTAATGCACAGGAACATCACAAGCCTGAGGATGCATTGGCAAATATGTTTATTCAAACTATAAAAAAACTAATACAAGAAAAACTAAACTAAACTAAAACTAAGCATTAAAAATGCAATAATAATTAATAAGAACTAGCAAAAATTAATTAAAACTACCTGAATTAAAAGAACAAAAAGTCACAACGAAATAAAACTAAAATATTATGAAAAATACAAAACTATTATAACCTTGTTTCAGTGTCACTGAGACCCTTTTACATGTATTCATGTAATTTTCTAAATTTAATCTAAGAGATGTTTTAATTAGTGGGGGGATCTGCGGGCCGGACTGAAGGCACCAGCCGGCTGATTGTGGCCCGCAGGCCAGTTGTCCATTACCAGTTCAACATCTAACTATATAGACAAGCCAAGACCCAAAGAGCAAAGATTACTCGCATCTTAAAACAACTTCAACCTCAAAACTCTCACAGCAGTTCAGAGTATTTTTACATCCTTACATCAGTGTTGATGCTCCCTCTGAGTCAGGAGTTGATGTAAGATGGTAATCCGGTTGGGTTTTAGCCCCACTTTGACTAGCCATTAGCTCATTAATTCAGCCAGAATTAAATTATTTTTCCCACAGAAGGATCTGTCTACAACAGGTAAGATATCAACTGTTTATAAGCTGTCCACAGATCCTCGCTACAAAAGATCTGAAGTTTTGCTTGAAGCCAATAGTCAGTCTGTTGTGTTTCTGTGGCTAGACGGAGCTCAGTGACGGGATTGCCATGATGGTTGGAAACAACGACCGGATCCAAGGCATCATCAGTCAGCTGGAGGAAGCCTGTCGGGCCATAGAGGTCAGAGTCACTTACGCAGCGAGCCTCAATCTGTGCACCCACCTACTCACCTGGAGAGACAAACAGTACAAACTGCTTTAATGGCTCCTCATCGGGGTCACAGTCTCTGCTCTTTTCAGTGTCAGCTGTGAGGGGGTTACACAAAAAGTTGGAGAGGAAAATTGATGTTTTGGTGCCACTGTGTTCTGTTCCACTGACTGTTTTGTGTGTGTGTGTGTGTGTGTGTGTGTGTTCCTTCCACAAATACCTGATTCTCGCTCCTCCTCTGTTGCACTGATGATGAAAAAAAAAGCAGCGTCAATGATGGGAGGAGAGAACAGGCAGCTTTCCCTTGGTTTGTGTGTCACAGTTAGACGTAGTGCAGAGAAAAATGGACTGATTCCAGTTCTCCATGTGTCCAAATTAAATGTACAGAATGAGCTTCGGTACATTGTGTGTTTAATAATTAGTCTGCATAAGCATATTTCACTTAATGCTCCATGATGTTCCATGTTCCATGCCCACATGTGTGCTTACTGACTGCATCTTCCGTCTGTCACGCCTACATGCACAGGAGAATGGCAGGAGGCAGAAAACTGTGGTGTGTGAGAAGTTCGACCAGCTGTACTCTGTCCTAGAAGCAAAGAAAAGGGAGATGAGTCAGAAGGTGACGGCCGAACAGGAGGAGAAGGTGAAATACATTCGAAGCCTGACGAGGAAATACAGCGACCACCTGGAGGAAAGCTGCAAGATAGTGGAGATGGGGATTCAGACGATGGAGGAAGCCGAGATGGCTTTATTCCTTCAGGTCAGGAGGGAAGTTTGTTATTTGAACGTACAGTTAGAAATCTGAAACTAACTTTGTCTGGTCTCTTTCAGAACACAAAGCCTCTCCTTAAAATGTGAGTCCTTGTTTTCTATCATAAGATGTGAACGCAGCTTCGTTCTTTCTGTTGCCTTTTAATAGTTTCAGAGACCTTTTTATGAATGACTTCACAGATCTACATCTGCTCCAATACTGTTGTGACGACGTCACACCTGATGTGAAAACAAATTCTGTGCAATGTCGCTACCTTGTGCTGCGGCGTCCTAAAATAACTCGCTAAATGTGCTGAATGTCACAGATGTATAAATACGAATTTTTGAAAAAGTGTTTAATTTAAACACATGAGGCTGGATTTTTTTCTCTCTCCCCTTTCTGAATGTGCAATATTACATCATCATCCACCCAGGATTGCAGATGCATCCAGTACTGCACATCTTGATCAAATTGAGAGAGGTTATGAGAAAATGGATCATTACAAAGTTGACTTCAGAAAGGAACGCAAGGCCCTGCGCACCATAGATTTCATCCAAGGTAAAATACCAGCGATGATTAATGGCTGGAAGTCATCTCTGCTGCTTTATGACTTTTATTTGCAACTTCCCTCTTTCAGACGAGGATGATGAGGATGAGGATGCAGAGGCAAAAGAAGAGGCTCAGGTTGTTTCAGCAGGTGATGTGGTTTCTGCCCCCCAGCATCATCCTCCCACTCAAACAACACCTTGATCGAAAAAATGAAAAGAGGTGGGGGGGGGGGGGACTGTTCCTCCTTGTTGATTCCACGTCCGCTGTGATACGTTTAGACTGCGAGAGCTGTGCCAAAACGAGACGCCTGAGCCCAGAGGAGGGGAGATCTAAAGAAAGGAGACCGTAGCGCCCCATCAGTCCACATCACTTCTGACTGATCTCCTTTCCTTTTATCTGATTTAATATTCATGTTTTTTAATTTGTCCTTTTCATTTTGGACAGAATTAATGATGCCGAGGCCGTTTCCCAGATGTACTCATACATTTTTTATGTCGATGACCTTTTTTGCAACTCGTTGCTTAAACCGCGTCATCAGATGGCACAACAGTCAAACTTTTCGTCACGATCATATTTTTTTTTATGAGCGCGAAGAAAAAATCACTCTGGCATTTTAAAAATTTTCCTGCTGCTCGTTGCATTCTTTAGATTAAACATTTCTTTTTCCATTTTACAACATATTCTTTACATTATCATTAAAATGAGGTTTAACTAGTGCATTTCCTAGAGTCCTTCAAATAGATGGATCTTTGCCACTTATTTACTTTGTTGGCATTTATCCCAGCTGGATGCATTTCTCAGAGACTTTTACCTGCAAAATATATATATACACAGGAGACTGCAGCGTGTTCTCACTCTGCTGGAACTTTATTTAGTTCATGCCTGACTCTCATAGTGGCGGCACAGCTTCACTCAGTCAGTTGGATCCTTTACAAACGGACCCAATGCGGTGCTGAGCTCCTATATTAAACAGAAGAGGATGACTCACTCCACGCAGTGTTTGTTTAAGTAGCCTGACTCTGGAGGTCAAAGATCAACACACACGCACACACATAGAGTATTTCACACTTATTATTAGTGTTGCATCTTTGAGACACATCTCGTTATAATGAGGACTGCCTCTTGAGGATTAATGTTGAAGAAGAAAAAAAAAAAGCTGCATCCAGCCTGCGTCAGCTGGAGCTCCTAAAGGACGATGCTTTACATCTGATGCAAATCTGTTTGTGTTTCTTTGCCATAAAAAAAAACTGTATTTTCTCTGCACAAAGTTTACAGTTTCAGCACTGTTGTCTATTTTTAAATGTCTGTTTTGGCCAAATGCAGTGAACCTGTTTACCTTTTATTATTTAGGATTAGAAATGCACCTAAAAAGAAACAGGATAAGTGTATTTGAATTAGATTAGCAATTTTATTGGTGTTTTTACATGTAAGGATATTGACAGAGAAGTGTAAGCATTGCTTATATTTGTTTTATTAAAAATATAGATGTAAGACGTTCTGTTGCACAACAGATTTTTTTTCTGTTTGCACATAAGTTTATTAAAAAACATAAATATCATAAATACAGTGATTCATAGAGTTTGAAACAAAATACGAGTTTTTTTTTTCTTCATGACATTTTTTAAAACAAAAATATGCCTCCTGAAATATGAACTCTACAAATTTGACACCAACATTAAAATGACAGTCGGAGCATTTGTGTTTCATGTTTTCAGGTTAAAGCTATAAGTGACATGGAAATAAGCAGCACTATATTTGCACGTATGTTGTTTTTTTTTCTTGAGTGTGCTAATAAATGCAGAACCAAAGAGAAAAAGAGAGCGAGAGAAAACGAAGGGAACTGAGATCTTTGGCGGGCTGGAAAGAGGTTTTCACTTCCCAAACAGCTCCATCATTCTTCTGTTGTTCTGCGCCTGCTGGGCCAGCTGCTCCGCCTTGGACATCTCCATCATCTCCCGCAGCAGGTGGAAGGTCAGGTCCAGGGAGATCGGCGGGTCCTCGGACCGTCTTCCCCGCTCCATGGACTCGTCGTCGCGATCCGCTAAGCCGCTTATGAGCGCCCGGATGTTCCCAACTTTCCCCTGCAAGAGGCGCCGCGTCTGCTGGAGCTGCAACGCTCTGTTGAAGATGGAAGGCGACGCGCCGGGGTACAAGGACGCTGTTGGGAAAGAGTTCGAGTCCCCGTTTCCCAGTCGGATGAAATACTCCTCCCCCAGGCGCTCCAGAATGGGACCAGACAGCTGTTGCTGCTGCTGCTGGGAGTTTTGGTTTTGGGGAGCTGGGACGCGCAGGGTGCCGCCTGGGCTCTCAATAGCCCGACATTCGTAGCGCGGTAAGAAGGCAACAAGCAGAATCACGGTGGTTCCTGATAAATTGAGCTTCATGTCAGGATATCAGCTGGAATCTGAAAAAGAGAAACAAAAAATGGAGGGAAATGGAGACAAACGTTTTTGATCAATGCTCCTCTTTTGTAGCCTTCGTGCCAAATGCGTAAAAGTCGTTTTACGCAGCGCAAAGCAGGTCTTTCAACAGTGGCACAGAAACGCAACTTATTTTTGGTGTTAAATATGCGAATATTTTATGATTCTTTGAAACTTTATTAAAAAAATAATGCTATGGGTCAAGTGATGGGGTGACAAAATGAGGAATATCTGCGCGTAAATTCAGATTTGAGTCAAAAAGTGAAAGTGTTTTGCCTCTGATCGATATATTTGTGTTACTGATAAACAAAACTGTCAATATGTAAAAGGGCAGATATCCAATTGATAAAGTGCACTTGTGTTTCTGACGGTTTGGAATAATCTAAGCTAAATTAGTTTTGAACAAGAGATGCGTTTTGATAAAAAAAAGGAGAGTAAATTAAAAAAAATCTATTACAACACAAAGCTTTCCATACCTTCCGTACAGGTAGTCAAGTAGCCTACAGCGGTGTAGGTTGCCAGGTATTCGGTGAGATGCCGCCCTCCTTCACAGAAACACGCATATAGTTCCTTAAAGAGGAGAAGCTGAATGGGACTTATATAGCCGCCGTCACTACAAGCGCGTCGCTCCGAGCCCAGATTGAGTCTGCGCGTCCCTGCCTGGGTGGAACGTGAATGGACGCCTCTGACAAAGTGCTTCAGTTAGGATGAGATGAGTCATATGTGAGCGTGCGTGCGCGTGCACAGGCGTCGACCCCTGCGTTTTCAGTGGGAGAAAAAAAGGCCTATAGGTGCCACACCTGCCAGGTTTTTCACTTGGATGAGGTCACTGCGCAGAGAAAGTTTAGGGTCAAGACAAGTTTGGAGTTGATCTGCTTTTTATTGTTGACATGTTCCAATATGCTGTTTATTATTAGTAAATTTACAGTAACTTTTCCCCCCCGCAAAAAAATAAACTTAATGCACACCTGAAGGCACAAAACTAACCTCCATTTCTCCACTTGATATAAAGCTGCAGCTCAGCTGACCTGTGTTGCACTCAGTTAATGTTCATTTGCAAACACCTCAGGCTGAGAGAGGTGATGGCTCTGATGATTTATTGCTGCTGCACCTGCCACCACCTCTGCTGCTGCCATCTTGTTTCATTCAACCCATCTTTAAACAATACATTCTATCGGTAAGCATCTTCAACTCCTTAAAAGCAAATAGATTTTCTGAAATGGGAGGTTATGAGCAATCAATATCTCACCTGCCGTAGATAGCTTTTTGAACAATCTCAGTTAAGAGAAATTGAATTTAATTTTGACAGAATCAAGGAGCCAGAGGCTGGTCAGTGCAGGGCCAAGATATTGACATAAATATTGATACGTAGACACAAGAACATAACGTAGAAGTTGAAGTTGGCTCGAGAGCCATAAAAACATCTCAGTTTTTAAAAGTGTTTACTACTTTTAATTCACATATAGTTCTTACCTTGTTACTGCATCATCAAAAAAAAAATCTTATTTAGATCTGTGATACCTAAAACCTAAACAATTTAACTCCAGACTAAGATGTTTTATTTGTGGAAACACATATATTAATACAACTTTTACATTTAAAGGATACACATCATGCTTCTAAATATTTTTAATCATTCAGGTGGAGTCTATAAAGTGGAGCTGCAATGCTTTGGTCAGAATTCCTCCATATTGTAACTCCACAAGCCCCTCCTTCACTCTTTTTCTGAGGTGTGTCTCAGATCAACTCGTTTTGAGGCTGCTTCTTTAAATCCAAACAAGGTGCTTCTCACCCCACCCATTCCTACTTCCAGAGTGGTCCACTGTAACTTGATAGAAGAATTTATGATTATATATAGTGCAGAAACATTTTATTTACAAACTAGCTAAAATATGTCAACAACTGAAGACTTGCCCATCCAGCCTCACATGTTGGAGCCAGAGTCAGACCCAGAACCAGAGGAGAATAAAAACCATCAAATTGTAGTCAATATGTTCAGAAGTTTCATCACAAACAATTTGACGTAATAGTTCAGAAAACATCATAGAAAATAGAAAGAATTGAACGGGTTGAAAAATATGAATACAAATTTATTTCTGCAGCACCAGAAGAGACTAAATTCAACCTTTCTGGACTCTTTGAGCCTCCACAACAAAATGTATTTAACAGCTAAAAATGTGGATTTTTCATGATACAGTATGTCCCCGTAGCTTGACCAAAGTGGATCAGATTAAAAGTTTCCCATAACTCCATATTTGATCAGAACTACTTCTTTTCTGTTTCACTCTTACACCAATAGTTCATTCTATGTGGTTTGATATAAAAGCTAAAAGTTAGCACCTTTTTTTTACTTTAACACAAACACTGTTTGTTAGTTCTCTTTTAAGAACGTGACATAACTCTCCCCAATAACCCTTAACAGAAAATGTGGTTTTAAGCTTTGAAAAGTTAAGTTCTGGACACACAGTATGTTACAGAGGTTAAAGTGACTTAACAGAAACCTGCACTCAAGTAAAGACAACCAATCTGGAAGAGAGCTGTGGAGAAAATTTGATTTTTGTAAATGTACAGATTTTTTTTCTCTCAGAATAAGAGCCATCTTCAAAAGGTCACATATTATATAAAGGCCATTTTAGTGGATTAGAGTGTAATTTGCAGCCAGAGCGAAACTGTTTCTCCTGCAGGGCTCGTTACTTTGTTGCTCCTTGAAGCTCTAAGGAGGAGGTGTCAAGTCCCATCACGAGAAGCACATGTTCCCTGACACAAAAAAATTATATAAAATTTAAAAAAATCCCCCCCAGATGAATGAGCGACTGCTCGTGGTCAACAGCTGTCACCTCATTTTCAAATCAGGGACGCATCACTGCCACAGAAATCCTCTCCTGTGACGCTGTGGCCAGAAACCTGGGCTTAAAATTTTTCATCCCTTTTGTTTCCTCAATTACTGCAAATGTCCTAGATGAACGTATAAGATGACACTGAAACAATTCCTGTGAAAATTCAGAAATATTGGCGCATCTCTGCAGGTTTATGTCGGAGTGCATTCAGTCAGATTTACGCTGCAGAATCTTCAGCAGCAACTTGATGCTGTGAAAATATTCATGAAACTGCTACGTGAACAAATTCCCACAAGCGACAGATTTACTAATTGATCATTTGCCTTTCCGCCTATGATCCCAGACAAGCAGGGGATGAGTGTTTGTTAGTGAAATATCACTTGCACAGCGTCCTCAAGTGGATTAAAACGTGTTTTTCAGAACATTTTTACAAGCTCTGTTCGACCTAAACTATCCCATTTTTAATGAACACTTTCACTGCTGCTGAAGTGGGTTTAATGACGTCAGAGCTCAGGGGCGGCCTTTGCGGGGGGACGGGTGCCGTACAGGTCATTGCCGTAACCCCCCCCCCCCCCCCCCCCCCCAGTCCAGTCCTGTAGCTCAGGTGTCCTGTCTGGTTTATTGTCCAGCAATACAAAGCTTTTCAGAAAAGAACAAACACTTGTAAAAGAAGTCAAATCTGGGCTTTTCGAATAAAACTGTGGAACATTTTACAGAGATGACATTTGTCTTTTTTATTTATTTTTAACATCTTAGTTCCAACAAAGCCACAGATACCCCAGAACTCATCTTGTGCTAATACCCCCCCCCCCCCAAAAAAAATAAAAAAGACATAATTTGCTCTAACACAATAGTGATTAATTGGAAGGTGGAACACAAAAGCAGCTCTCCTGTTGTCTTTAGATAACTTTGACCTGATTTCAAAATTGTCATATATGACATAACTGCAGAAAATGATATGCAGTGTTTTAGTCTGTTCTTGTCACTTTATGGCTGTATTTGTTAAATCGTGCTGTAATTTTTTTCTAGTCAAGTTGGTATGCACCACGTAAAGGCATACTCATGGAAAATTGAGAAATTTATGTTGCATAAAACATCTTAACAACTGTTAAATATTTGTTACTGTTGTAAGAAATCTTGGTAAAAAGGAAGCCTTTTCTTAATTGTTGAACTGATGTGTAACAGAAAAGGTGCAGAGTAAATACAAAGAAATCAGGAAAGTTGAGTTGAGTGAATTTGAGTAAAGTTAAGTAAATCCCGTTTAACGCATTACAATGTGTTTTAACTCCAAAATATCCTGAATCCTCTCACAAAAGTAAATGTTTCAATAAATAGGCAGAGAGCATAACCCCATAACATTTGCAGACTGGTTATTGTAAAGTTACCCAGTAGTGGTCGAAGTAAGTATCAGAGATAATTCTCAGCCCCTAATACACCAATTTCTACCTCAGTATCTATAAATATGACTGACTTAAAGCCATATCTGTGAATTAAACGTAAAATAACAACATTTCTGTCCTGCTCCTGTGTTTTGACGTGCAGCTTTGCAGTTTGTGCACGTCTCTCATGGGAAAGAAAAACTGTTCAAACTGCGTCGATACTCCTTTGAGCCGTTCTGCTCCCACCAGTCCATCATAGATGTGATGCTGTGGGCTCTGAGATCTTCCTAAGCTTGGATCACTTTCATTAATAGTTAAACCTATCCAATTGAGGTTGTAAAAAGAAAAAGAAAAGAAAAAGAAGTGAAAACGTTGTTTTTTGGTACCTAACAAAGAAAATGATTTTAACACCAATGTGTTGTACAGCTGTAAGATGGTCTGACTTTAGAACATTCATATCAGGTTTTTACTTTAAAGAGAAATAAAAATGTAGACTAACAAATTTCCTGTATACGTATTTTTCTTTTTTAGTGAAAGCTAGGCTTTAAATCCAGCCACAATTTTGAACAAAAACAGAGAAAACTTCTCTTTTCAAACCCAAAATGAGGATTTCTTTCTCTCAAACCAGATAGTGCACACTTAGATCTAACAGCCTGCTCCTGCACAGCACAGAACTGCACACATTAGAGGGACGTACATCTGCAGGTTGTTCCAGTTTTCTCTTTGTGCACAGAAAATTGATCTGAAATCACCGACGAACCAACCTTGTTTGTTGCTGTCTGTTTGTCTCCTCTCTCTGCCACAACAACAGCCGTGGCTTTTCTCAGCTCGTTTGTTCCCCATAAAACATAAAACTTTTATAACACGAATCTAAATGGTGGTTGGATTTTTAATAAAGGTTACAATCATTTTCAAGAACAGCTTTGTGCTGCAAGTTTTTATCAAAGGTCTCAGAAACAGGAGAAGATGCATTTATTTGGGGCTGTGTTTGTGGGCTATTTGCCATTTACAGCATTAAAATGACAAAATGTGAATCTCAGCTGAAACACGGAAACATGATAAACAATTAATATGGAACATCTTGGCTTTTTAAACAAACTCATTTTGGAGAAATAAACTTTATTTTTATTTTGAATTGATAAACTAATAACTTGTCCAAGCAAGTTCAAAACATATATATATATATATAATCTTGAATGTATGTTTTTTATCTATCTATCTATCTATCTATCTATCTATCTATCTATCTATCTATCTATCTATCTATCTATCTATCTATC
>JAUBOC010000082.1:13903882-13917617 GCA_032275365.1 Anablepsoides cearensis
ATCTATCTATCTATCTATCTATCTATCTATCTATCTATCTATCTATCTATCCATCCATCTATCTATCTATCTATCTATCTATCTATCTATCTATCTATCTGTCTGTCTGTCTGTCTGTCTGTCTATCTATCATCATAAGGCAATTTTAAACATATCATAGTGGTTCATGCAAACCTTATTTTATAAACCTTTTTGTTGCTGTCCGTTTCACATTCCAGCTGAACATCTGCAGGAATGACTTCCCTGCTAAAATAACAGCAAAATTATTTCATAAATGTTTTTATCAAAGGTCTTTTTTCATGATCTACTAGAAAACTTTTGGCATATAAGTTGTGTTAAAGGAGAAATATCACACTTCTTCTTTTTCAGGTTGAAATCCTTCAGTTGGGGTCTATATAAAGTGGAACTGCAATGCTTTGGTCTGAATTCCTTTTTACTGTAACTCCACAAGCCTCGTCCCTTTTTTGAAGTGTGTCTCAGATCAACTCGTTTTGAGGCTGTCTCTTAAAATCCAAACAAGGCGCTTCATGTCGGAGCCAGAGTCCAACCCAGAGTGAAGACCACCAAATTGTAGTTGGTAAGTCTAGATTTTATTTTAAGTTTCGTACAAATAATTTGACGTAACAGTTCAGAAAACGTCAAAATTAAAGAAAACTGCACGGGTTGAAAAATATGACCCAAACAGAACATAAATATATCTACGCAGCACCAGGAGAGACTAAATTCCACTTTCCTGAACTCCCAAAGACTCCAAAAAAAAGTGGATTTTTCATGATATGTCTCCCATTGATGCCAATGATCTACTTAGAGTTTGTGCAGATTTTTGCATTTACATGTTTTCTGTTTTACTTATTTGATTGTAATTGCTCTGATTGAGTAAATTCCTTAAAAAGAGTTATTTTCAGCAGGTAAGATATTCTTTATTCATAACTTTTGAACCCCATCTCAAATAGAATTAAACTATTGTTGAAGGAAACATTTCACACAGGTGTTATAATGAACCACTGATTCTGAGCTAGAAAGTTGTTGGTTTGATTCCCCATCATTCCCATATGTCGTGGTGTCCTTGAGCAAGACACATGCAGCATGCTGCTCCACTTGGGTGTCTCTCATAATAATTTAATAATAGTTTGGTTTAATGCGGGGCTCAAATTTTGCTATAATCTGTAAATTACACAAGTAAACTGCAGTTTAACTCAAAAACACACATTTAGACTTTAGAGTCTAACTTTGTTCAAACTTCAGCTTCAAAAGTAATTTCCTCTGATTCCATTAATTTATTTTGTCTGTTTCGACACAGAGTCAGAATAAAATTTTCAAAGTTGAGCCTGGATGATTTATCCGCAGCAACTTGCTTTAATGTAGGATCTTTGTGTGATGTGAGTGTCGGCTTCATTCCTGTTATTTAATGTTCATAAGATCTACAAAAAGGGTTGTCTGTGTCAGGAAAAACTAAACGTTCTGCTTCTCTGCATAACGTTTAGTGATGAAGAGAAATTCCATCTGAGTGAAACATGACTTACAACGGTAACGTTTTACTCAAAACCACTGCCAGACAGCAAATATATGAATTTAGACTTGTGCTGTGTGGTTTTAAAAAAACACACTTTCAGAAGAAAGAGGCCAGAACCATTACAAAAATTGTAACCCAGTTTTCTTCTGTTTGGTAACACGCTGTCTCTGAAATTGTCTGCACATAATGCTGAAACTGTCTTCTCATTGCCAAATTTAAATCATTTATATTCACATAATTACGTCAAATCTTTGTCCAGCTGTAAAATGTGACTAGTTGCATTAGATTTGAGTAAAAAGTTGTATTTATTCATGATGACAGTTGCCATACGAGCCAAAGTTACAGAGAATTGCCAGAAAAACAAATCCTTTTCAACAACTAACTTCTTTTAAAGTTGGTTGTTTTTGACCTAAAAACTGTCTTTTTAACACAAACGCCTTCCTTTCATCTGGCTGCTAACTACACCTACCTGAAATCTTCAGAAGTCAACTAACATCTGTATATCAGGGGCATGAAGGCCGCTGACTGTTTTCCTCCTGTCTTTGTGAATAATTGTCACATCAGTCTGTCTTACAGCAGTTTGATGCCCACTTAGACAAGTTTATATAAGAACAAAATATTTTATCTCCGACCAGTCGTTAAGAATTAAACTCCGCTTTTCCAAACTGAGAACAATCAAAGAGCTGAAGTGTTGCTTTAGTGTCTAAAAATAGAAAGAGTTCAGCACAACTGCACCAAGATATGACTGTCCACCTAGACCAGGGATGGGAAACTGGTGGCCCGCAGGCCGTATGTGGCCAGCAGGCAACTCCCATTTGGTCCACTGTTGACGCCCCATCCCCACTAAAAATATGTATATTTTTAATTATTTTTCTTTACTTAAAAACACACTCAAAACATCTCTCATGAGTATTTTTTTAATTGCAGAAACAAAATGTTTTTGTTCACAGAATTTCAAGGCAACCCTATGTGTTTAGTCTGCTTATGCAACGTTTACACCGAATGCGTTTTGAGCTGCAGGGGCAGTCGGTTTACATGCAAAGTCCAAAGCAGCCAACGCTCGAGTTCAAAAATCTGAACTTTTGCTACTCGACGCACCGTGTCAACCAATCAGAGAGACTCATTTTTCCACGTGATGCTTTCCTGAATGTTGCACAGATGGATAGGAGCTCTTTAGCTTAAATTAACCGTCTGTATGTGGTGTTCTGGCAGGAGATATCAGCACCGATGTGGGTCAGCAGCTTGTTAAACTGACCGCGGTGTTAAACTGGGCTCGGGACAAAAATAAAATAGTTTGTCGGCTCGCAGCTCATGAAGTGGTGAAACTCACCGATCAGATCGCCACTAAATTATTTGTTGAATTAATTATCTTGCGTGTGCAACATTCGCTTTCTCTTAGTAAATAAAGCAAAGTTTTCTTTATCATCCACCATTAAAGACAGACTGGAAAAAAACAAGACTCTCCTCCCTCTTCAGACGTGCATCTTGTCTCTGTCCTGGTCTGAACGTAACGCGTCCAACTTAAGGCGTTGGGCGCGTTTTAGATGCTCAAAACACGTTCGGTGTGAATGTAGCATTGGAGACCCTGTCTGCCATGAAGGGTTTTAATATAAGTCACCACTAAGACACGTTGCACAAAGCTAAATATGAGAAGTTTACTGAAGTAACAAGTAAATAAGCAACAGTGATTTTTTACCAGAACCACACAGGAGTGTGCACTCAGTCGTGCACTTGACAAAGCCGCTGTAACTGCAGCAAAAGGTTTTGCAAAGTCAGGTGGGTTGAATATAAATGCACACCACACTTTTCAGATCTTTATTTGTAAAAGTCTTTTTCTATATTTCACAATTATGAGCTACTTTGTGTCAGTCTGATATAAAATCTGAGTAACACATTTAGAATTTTGAGCTTGAATCGTGACAAATTGTGAAAATGTTCCAGAGGTTTTTAGTGCACTGTAGCATTGTTGAGTTTATTGTTTTTTGTCTGACAGAAGTGTCCAATCCTGGTTCTTGAGGGCCCTTATCCTGCATGTCTTAGAGGTTATTCTTCTCCAACACACCTGATCTGAATAAATGGGTGATTAACATGCTTCTGCAGAACTCGAAGAGGTAATTCAGTCACTAAATCAGGTGTGTTGGAGCAGGAAAATTGACCTTGGAGGACCAGGATTGGACACCCCTGGTCTAAGAGTTCGGGTCATTCTGTTCTGAGTGGCTGCAGCTTCACCGACTTCTTGACATGCTGAGAGCGTGCTCATCTTCACGTCATGTGCAGAAAAACATTGCATCCTCTTTGATTACCACTTCACAGAACATTTTGTAGATTAACTGCGTGACAAAGGAGGCGAAGCCCGAGCAGACGCGGTGAAGTCTGCAGTGATTGTGAAGGATGAGAAAGTGCATCTAAAATAACGAGAGTAAAATGACGCAGGAGCCAAAACTGGGTCGTACTTTTGAGACCTCTCGCACGGCGGTCCCGACACTGGAGGATAATTGGACGCAGTGTCCAGCGCAAACATGTGATCCATCCCTAACCTCTTTATTTGTGCCTGTTTTCACCCTGGAGTAAATGACTCATCCTTTGTCGCCTTTGGTTGAGAAGAAGAGCTGGCTGAGAGTTCTCCACACTGAGTTGACAAATCTTCTTCTCTAATTGTTTGAGTAGGCGTCAGTATTCCCTTTCTGATCCCAAATAAGGTGCTAACAGGAGCTGATCACTCTGCAGCAGCAGGTCAAGACTAAAAGTGAGAAAATCAGACAAGAAGCACAAAACAAGAAGGATATTTTGGGTTTGTGTGTATTTAAAAACATGGGTACCACTTTACAATAAGGCTCCCCTTTTAGATGGCTTATGGACAGGTTATTAATTCATCTGTAAAAACTTTATAAATCAGTAATAAATGTTTATTATGCATTAATTAAAAACAGGAAAGAGACAAAACTGTCTAGTTTCTTGCCAAATAGTGAGCCAAATCTGTTCATGTACATATTACATCTAAAGATGCTATATTAAACATTTCAGATTAGGTTTCTACCTTGTAAGCACAATCATGAAAAGGAAACACATATTTTATATATAATATTATAATGTATTACTGCATTATACACATCCACAATTATCAAAAGGAGCTTATTGTAAAGTGTAACACAGTGCACTATTTATTAATGCCTATAAAACACGTATAAATACGTAAGACTGAAACTGACAATTATAAACAAAAGCAGAAATATACAAATGGACCAATAAATAAATAAATACACTTAAAATACACTGAACTTTACCTGATGTTTTATAAATTAACTTCATATTTGACTAGCTTAGTGCTAACAAATATATATTTTGCTAAATATTTTAAATTTTATTGTTTTTCAAATTATATTTTTTGCTTTTCCTTTTACTTGTACATGCGTTTGAGTTCCTTAAATATTTTTATTTAATTATGTTTGTTTATAATGAAGTAATATTACCCAAATCATTATTGTTCTTACAAGAAAGAAACCTAGTCTGAAATGTTTAATAAAGCATATTTAGATGTAATATGAACATAAACAGATTTGGCTCATTGTTTGACAAGAAACTGGACAGTTTTTTCTCTATCTCATACTTAAGTAATACATAATAAACACTTATTAATGATTTATAAATTGTTTACAGATGAATTAATAACCTATTTATAAGCCATTTATAAGGGGAGCCTTATTGTAAAGTGGTACCAAAATATGTTAAGCAACAAATATGTTTTTACTAAAAATACTGAGGTGTTGAGAGCATCAACCGTGTCAGAACATCGTTGGCAGTGCGAGGCTTGTTCTCTGTGATTAATTCAACTGAGTGGCTGTGATTTAAAAGCTTGAAGAGCTCAGCATCAATCTACTGAACCGGCTGAATAAAACTAATGTAATGAATCAATCAGCAGAAATCTGCACATTAATCTGGAGCGAATCTCTGTCAGGAAGCCTTTCAGTGCCGGGCTCAGCCCCCAGCCCCCACTAGCCCCGAGGGGAAAGGTGACTAAAGATAGAGAAAGATGCATGTGTGGGAGGATGAGAGGATGAAGATGCAGGTACAGTATGAAACTCTCCCGCCGAGCGGCAAATTCATCAGGGTGATTGATTGAAGCATGACACGGCTTCTTAGGAGGAGCAGATGCCTCTAACAGAGGAGATGTGCCAGGAGCTGCACTGTCCTTCACTGTCCCCCCCCCCACCCCCCGCCCCTTCATCCACCAATGATGGGAGGTCATCCAAGCATTTAGCAACACAGCAGATCTGATGTAAGTGATGCTGCTAATGGACACAGAAAGCACGCTTTGGTGTCATGAACAGGTAAGGAAAGGAGAAGCAATGCGAAGTCTTGAATTCAAAAAGTAACACACTGAAATAATTGTACAAAGAGGGCACAAATTGCAGCTTTTAACTTGTTTAAGTTTGAGGGGGGAAAAAAGCAGTTTGACCCCAGATGATGGTCTGAGTTTGTCTGAGTTTTTCTCTCCATGACCTGCTTTAGTTCACCTCCTCTGTCTGTTGCTGCTGCAACAATCGTTTGGACTCGACGCCGCTGATGACGCACAGATGTTACCATCTGCAGCATGCTTGGTTCTGTTCCACACAGACCCGTTTTGACTTCTTTAGTCTAATTTTGCTTCAACTGGGGTCTATTTTTATTTATTCATTTATTTTTTAGCGTTTCTTAGTCCACTTTGGTCCTTTTGAATCCAGCGAGAGTTAAATAACCTCTGTCTCTGGATTTAGTCGTTCCTATTCGCTTGCCAACGCTGACCTCTCTATGTGGCTTTAAGCTGCTTACGACATCCTGCCTCAGCCGCTAAATCTGCTTTTTGTTGTAAGATTCACATTCTCCAATTTTCCTAATCTTTAAAGAAGTCTCTCCAGTGTTGGAAAAGTTTCATCTTTGGCACGCAATTTACGTTGTCTTTTTGTGCCAAAGTCGTGCCTGCAGTATGTCTTTATTCCAGTGGTTCTAAATTATTTTATGTGATCCCCCTGCTTCCAATTAGAATACTATTGAAAACCTGATCATTTTTAATTATTTATCTGCACAAACAACTGTATGACTTTCTGGCACCATCACCTGATAGGTAAACCACTGCACAATGTAAAAGAACATTTACCTTTTTAATTTGTTCATTTTGCTGAATTGAATCATTATTTATCCATCCATCCACCCATTATCTATACCCGTTTATTCCTTTTCTAGGTTCATGGGGGTCATTGGTGCCCATATCCAGCAGTCACAGTGTGAGGGGCGGGGTACACCCTGGACAGGTCGCAAGTCCATCACAGGGTCAGATATAGATACCAATTAACCTGATAGTCGTGTTTTTGGTGTGTGGGAGGAAGCCGGAGAGAACCTATGCATGCACGGAGAGAACATGCAAACTTTGAATCAATAATTTAACATTTAAAATTTGATTTAAAATCTATTTTTATATTATATTAAATGAAGAAAACTAGATGTTCTTACTTTCGGACATGTGAGATATCTTGATTCCAGTGCCGCTCTTCCTTTAAGAATTCTTAAACAATATTTGTTTTTAAGAATTCAGTGACGCCCCTCCTGACACTTACAGCGGCCCCCGAGGGGTGTGAGCCCCACCATTTGAGAAACACTGCTTTACTCTATTAAGAAATAGACAGTTATTCATCTAATCTGACACTAATCAGTGCAGCACACTCTATTTGTTCTATATAAGGTATTTTATAGTCTCATTGTGAAATACGGCACTAATTTTCTGTCAAAATAACGACTTCCAACAAAGTATTCTCTCTGTTACTTTGTATGAAGCGAGATAACCTTCATCCGGATGGTTTGCCTCGTTAGTTTGGTTAAAAATACACAAGGTAAAGGTCATCTTTGTTGAGACAGCTGTTTACTTTCACCAGCCCCTGCAATTACTGTAAATTACAGAGCTGCCTTTAAAAAAAAACATCTAAGTGCTCCATCATATGTTTTTTTTTTCTGTTAAGAGAAAAAAATAATAATTCAATCTTAGGTGATTAGATTTGAGTACCTGCATTTTAGCTAATTGTTGTTTTGAATCACTAATGCCTGTTTAATTAGTTTTTACATATTTATTGAAGTTTTTTTTGTAATTTCCACTTCAGCTGGACAAAAAGGGGTGAGCAAATAAAGCCAGAAGTTTGTTTTATTTATCAAGTATTCTGAGAACTTATAATTTGATTACTGGGTTTGCTCCCTGACCACTGTTTTGTGATTAGATTGTTCTCTTTCTTTCTTTCTTCTTTCCTCTCAATCCCTCCTGATGTGTCCAGCTCACTGGTCTGTGCGTATATATTCTCCCACGCAGGCAGTGGTCCACTCAGACGGGCTTCCCTGAGCTCCTTGACCTCGTTCAACATGGGCGAACTTCATTACCTGCAGTTATGTAAACATTAATTAGATAAGGGATTTAGATGCTATAAAAGTGGCAGCAAATAAAACAAAGGATAAAGTGTCTCACGTCTGATTAACTCGAGGAGAAAGTGGAGCTCTGACATGTGTCATAATTATCAGTTCAGTGAGAGTTCAATTGAAATTTTGCAAAATGAGTTCAAAATTTTGCAAAATGAGTTTAAAATTTTGCATCCCAAGCAACCCTTCTGAGATACGGGTTACAAACGTTACATTGTGTGAAAAATGAAAGAAATATGGTTTAATTTACTGAAAAGTTGTGATCAAGAGAATGTGCCTCTGAGAAACAAATTGTGCTGCATCAATAACAAAAACCTCTATATGAGAGAAAGAAATGGAAATAAAAGTGCCTCTGAAGGTCTTCTGATGTGTGCTCACTAAATACAGCTTAAAGAGGAACAGAAACTGTCCTAAAGTTTTTTTTTTTAAACATATTAAAATTCATCAGTCTGGGATGGTTTGAGGCAGCTAAGCTTGATTGGTTTTAGTGTAAGTTGGACATCTGTGGATGCATCACTGAAGCAGAAAAAATTATTCAGTTTATAGGAGAAAAATATGCAGCCATGTCCTTATCAGAGAAAGTTTTGTTTATTTTAGTATGTTTTGTCAAACCACATTTGGCTCCACAGCAAAAACAATCCTGATGATGAAAGGCTGAAGCCTTCATGAGCAAACCCATCAAACAGTGAAAACATTAGTTTGTCAGAAAATGAAATATAAATCCTGGAACTGTTCAGTGACTGAGATCCTATCGAGCAAAGACAGATCAGATGTTTGGTTACAAAAACTACAGGAGCTGCTCCATTTTAAAATGACTGTAAAAAAACTGCATTTCTCAAAAGAAAAAATAGCCTACAGCAGAAACGCTGAGAGCTAAAGAACTGAATTTGCTGAAACTGAGTTGTTGTGACTTTAATAACACAACAGCTAAAAGCTAAAATTAGCAAAAATCTTGTCAAAACAATATGCAAGTGAAAAGACAAAGGTAACAAAACACTGAAAAGAACACTATCTAAAAGAAGCAAAAGTCTAGCTTAAAGCTAAAAGTAGCAGAAATGTAGTTAAAAGCTTAAAGTAGCAAAAGGCTAACCAGCAGCTAAAAGTAGCAGAACAGTAGCTAAATGTTTCAGAATAAAGATAAAACTGAAAACTTAAAAAAAGAGTACAATAGCTAAAAGTAGCAAAATGATAACGAAAAGCTTATGTAGCCAAATTTTAGTTAAATGCTAAAAGTAGCAATGTCTAGCCAAAAGTAGTAGAACAATAGCAACAAGTTAAAAGTAGTCACATTTTTGAAAAAATTCAAAGTTGGAAAAACCAAAAGTCATAGTGTGTATTTCCTGTATGAGCTGATAAATGAAAGACTAAAATAGTACAAAGTCTGCAGACTGCAAAAAAAAAAAAAAAAAAAAGTTTTGTGAATGAGCACTGACAAAACTTCTTTTATTTGGGAAAATGAAATAGAAAACACCTGTACATCAGTGTGTCAGTCACACGCTGAGCAGAAAAGTGAATAAAAGCAGTGATCTGCCTGACCGAGTTGGGCCGTGGAACAAACAGCCTCTGGGTTGGACACAGTTTAGATAAACTCGGGTAGGCAGGAACGTTTAAACAGAGCAGAAGAAGAAGGAGCCTAACTAACCACAAGCAGACTGTACACAGCCTGAGGTGATTCACACAACTGTGTCAACAGCTTTGTTGCTCTCCTGCTCCCTGCCTGCAACTAAATGTAAAGAATCATAAAAAGGCTCCTTTTTCTGTCAGAAATCACGTGATTCATCTTGTTCGACTTTGAAGTCAAGATGAAGTCGAGGTCTTTATGGTTTGACTTTGCTCTCTGCTGACAGGGGGAACAAGGAAAAGGAAGCGCAACAGTAAATTACCCACAAATCTCTTCTCTGGAGAGACACTGGAAATAAACTCCAGAATTAGCGCCGTGGTTGAGATGTTTGCTTTGAGGAAAGAGGGCAAAAAAAAAAAAAAACTCAAAGGAGCAAGACCTTCTCAGAACCGCTGAGTTGACTTGTCAGCGTTGATCACAGCTCAGCTCAACTTTCTCTGCTTCCCGGTGAATCCGAAACGGCAACAGAACAGCAGGAGTGCCGCTCTTTCAAACCTCACGTCTTCACCCAGGAGCCTGAGAAAGTGGAGGCAAAACGAGCAGAAAAAAAAGATGTCTGTGGAGGGGGGGGGGGGTGCAGCATCACATTTTTAACAGGGATTGGAGCCTCTTTTGGATGCTGCGATGGTCTGAATTGTGTTATCCAATAGAAGAAATTCCCCTCTTTGAAGGATGAAGGAGGTGGAAATCTGCTTTGCACGCTGAGACCCAAACGTCCCCAGAAAGGTTCATTGGCGCTCTTTGCTGAAGGGGGCAGATTTTGAGCTTCTTACACCAGGTTTCTCTTCTTTGTGCTCAGGCGTTAGAAGTGGTTTCTAAAGGGCCTCCCCGTTATACATTTCAGCTTTGAATGCTGAGGGTCGAAACCCGCTTTTCTCTCGGGAATAAGCGACAAAGCAGCTTGTTCAGGTTAGATTTTTTTGAGGCAATTATTCCAAAGTATCCACTTGTGACAAATAGTCCACGCTTTGCACCTGCTGTTGTGATTTTTTTTTTCTTTGAATCTGGTAATTGGAAACAATCTACGATTTATCGACAGCAGCGGCGAAACTTATAAATCAAGTCTAATTACAAGGAAGCGTTTTCAAATCTTTGTAAAAATATTTTTTTCTAAACTGTTACACTTGCTGAAACTCTAGTGCACTCTAGGGAGAAACAATGGGATTCAATTTGCATATCAAAGCAAGCACAGCGAGGCTTTTAGGGCCCCCAGCGTAGTTGGATGTGATCCGTAGTTTTTTTAGCTCATCTCCTGGGATCGTGATGATGTTCGGCCTCTGACGTGCTACAAGTGAGTTGGTTGGATGCTGTTGCACCGTGGCTACCTGGTGCGAACGATAACGTGACCGACATTTAATCAAGTCATCGATCGGAAAACTTTTTTTTTTTTGGGGGCGACGGGGAAACAAAGTTAAAAAAAAAGGCTGACAAGAGTCTCTTTAAGGCACATTTTAGCAGGAGGAAGACTTTATATCAGCAGCTCAACATGAACCTGTGCATCCAGGGGTGTTTAGCATGCAGGTGATGGGCTGACAGTCTGCTCACGATAAGTGACAGTGGGCCTGAGGGTGAGGGGAGCAAGGTGACTTCTGCCCTTTAGCTAATGAGCAGCTCCCATCTGGCTCATTCACCCACATTGACTGATCTATGAGTTGTTCTGTGAATGGCACCGGGCAAAAAGTTACTGCTCCCGTGTGGATCGTTGCTCTGCATTGAATTAGAGGAAGCCATAAAAAAGTGTGCACAGAAATAGGATGGAGAACTGTTAAATAAACTAAGCAGCTATCTAGTATCAGTATTGGATTAATACTAGCACAACGATATCAATACTTTTGTTTACGCTTTAATTGCACTCCTGACTTTATTTTTCACTTTATTTGTGAAAAGCTTTCTAAATAAACTCTTAAAACTCTTAGAATTAGCAGGAAATAAAAGCCAAGCAAGAAGAGGCTAAAAAATAAAGTCAGTAATGCAGAGTCTCCAAGTCGTTCGGAGTCAATCATCAGCTGAAACCCCTCATCTTCGTCAGTGGAAGGTAATTTTTTTACGTTGACATTGTTACATTGTTGCTTTTTTAAAAAAAAAAATTCACAAGTGACTTTTTTTAAAAACAGTTGTGTTTAGTAGAAGGTAATGACGAAATTATTATTTTATTATTTTATACTGTCACATTGTTTTATATTGTTTATTAGTCATTAATACAAAACATTTTTATTTGCATAAAATTATTATCCTGTTTTATCATTATCGACTAACTTAAGGCAAAATCACAAAATAATTCAACAAACATGACATTTAAAGTTGAGAGTATCTGAATCAATAGTCGTGTTTCCATCCAATTTTAATGCAAAGTTTGACGCGTTTCGATCTACTGGCTTGGAGCGAATAAACCCGGCTACACAAAGTGTAAACACATCAGACGTTGATGTTATGCACGGCTGTAGTAAACAGGAAGTAAAGTCACAAAATCACAGGGATTCACATCTTCAGACAATGGAGAGATGTTATCAGGAATCTAATTATTCCGTCCTATCAGCTAGTATTGGTGATGTTGCATGCTGTCTGCAGATGTAGAAAAAGAAATGCAATTCTCTTCACATAATGGCAAGAGCACCTAAAAAAATAACTGATGTTATTTTAGCAAAAGTTAATTCCATTAATAATTTATAAAGTTAATGCAAACGCTAAACCAAAGATTAAAATATCAAAATATTAGTTCCACCATTAGCTGGTTAGCAGATGAGTGGAACCATGCACCCCTGCCTTGCTTAATCATTTAGTTTTAGACAAAATTGGGGCTATTTTTTATGTTTCCTAAGGTCAAATAACTGTGGCAGCCATCTTCAACCAGGTTTAGACACAGAAAACCAAAAGCTTTACTCAGTTACTTTTACTTCATTTCCTTGAAAATCTCCTATAAAAAATATGTGACTGCAGCATCATCAAGACTTCTTTTTTTAAATAACATAATTTTTTAGATTAGCTGCATTTAACTTTGAATTAATTGCTTCAGCTTTTTATAACGTTTTCTTTAACCTACATCATGTTTGACTGACTAAATTCTACACCCTTCCTGAAGGGAAACTTCCCCTCAGGGATTAATGACTCTCCACAATCATTAGGCTCAGGTTTGTCTAATTATGCACCGATGTGCACCTATAAGGACTAATTAACAAGCAATCAATAAGGCCCTGGATGCCCCTCACGTAGGGGCCCGGAGCTTCACCCGCCCTCATTATTGGAGCTTGACTGAGGCTTCAAAGGGGATTTCTCAGACTCTCTACCTGAGGGGCTGGATGACACATTAGACTGCAGGTTTGAGAAAAGTTTTTGTTTTCCCCTGTTTCTCTTTTTGTCTCTGAGTGTTACGGGAGCTGATTACGAAGCTTAAAAATAAAACCGACCCCAGGGATGGACCAGAACTGATGGAGTTAAACTTGTTAAACAGTGTTTTGTCTTGATCCTCCTGTTAATAAGTAACATTTTTAAGAGTTTTCTTCTGAATGAATCTCTGAAAATGTGGATATTTGCAGTGTTCCTGTCGGGGTAGGCTGTCTGGCATTCTTCTTCCCTCCTGTTTAGTTTTCTCTTTACAGGTGATGAGTGTTTTCGGTGTTGTTCCCTATGTGTCCTGTCGATGGTGCTGCTGCTCTGTTCCACGCTAATTACTAAAAAACGCAGCTGTTTCTTATCTGAAGGAGGCACCTGCTAACCAAGGCTGAGTTGAGACATTCATTTTTTGATGGACTGTTGAACATCATATGGGAATCTCCAGCCCGTGTTTTTGCCTGGGATTATTGTTTAGAAGTAAATTCACGTTTTTCTTGAACTTTTATTTAGTAGTGCTCCTCCTGTAGAAATCCTCCATGTGAATGACTCCTTGCATCACTCAATGATCGTCCCTGGATCTCCACAGGAAAGTAACTTTGAGAAATCAGCTAAGCCTAATAACCCTACAGCTCTCCACCTTCATGTGCTCTCAGTCTTTCCTACAGGAAGGGTCAGAGCAGACTCTACCTGCTGAGGAGACTGAGGTCTTTTGGAGTGCAGGGGGCGCACCTGAAGACATTTTTTGACTCTGTGGTGGCTTCAGCCATCTTCTACGGGGTGGTTAGCTGGAGCGGCAGCTTATCTGCAGCTGAGAGGAAGCGCTTAGATAAGCTCAT
>JAUBOC010000082.1:13922065-13932128 GCA_032275365.1 Anablepsoides cearensis
GAGCACAAAGTATAAAGAAAAGGACAGAGCAGATGATCGTGACATTTTCATGGATATAAAAATCTGATGACCCAGAGCTGTGAAGGGTCAGAAAATCAAGATTTTTGTGTTTCGACTCGACTCTTTCTTCACCACAACCAACCAAACACCCTCATTAGTGAGGATGAAAGTATTTTTAAATGACCTAAAACAGGAAAGGCTTAATTTGATTTAATGTCAGACAGTGAGGAAAATAAAATGTATGGTGTATGTATCTGGTTTCAGCTTCACGTGTTGACTGGAAATATTTTACCTCTGTAGTCTGTAACACGTGAGTTTAAAAAAATGATACTTAAACAGAAGCCATGTTGGAAAACACACACTCTTTGAGGACGTACCAACCACCAACCTGTCCCTCTCAGTCTTGATAAAATGTATTTAAAAAAGTAAAATAAAATACCTTCTCTGTCCTCAAGCCAAGTAGGTCAAACAATTTTATGTAATAACTCGATGACTAAAAATACACAAGCAAACTGTCAGCAGCTAATCATGTCTGATTTCTTCCAGGATGGTGCTGATGAGATTATTTTGCTCTTCTGTGTGCGGGGGGCCTGCAGCACTCTCGTCTCCTCTTTGATGCTAACAGGTCAACTTTTGGAAGAGGAAGGAGGTTGTAAGCCTTAAGCTAGTTTTTGCATGGCTGGATCTCTCTCTCTCTCTCTCTCTCGCTCTCTCTCTCTCTCTCTCTCTCTCTCTCTCTCTCTCTCTCTCTCTCTCTCTCTCTCTCTCTCTCTCTCTCTCTTTCTCTTTCTCTCTCTTTTTACATGCAGTTTATGAACTCTGTTTGCTACCGGTACCAGTCAAATGTTGTTTTGCAATAACCAGTATTTTTACTTTGACTGGACTGTTGTAACAGCAAGAAACAGACAAATGAAATGTGTTACATTGATACTGCTAACACGTGCAGCTTGCAGTTTCCTGCTATAATGATTCTTTTGGAAGTTTGTTGGTGAACGGTTCCCTCCTTGTATTCATTCATAAAAAGATGCTTAAAGGTTTTCTATGTATATCTGTCATTCAGTTACATGGGAGGGTGTCTTTCACAATGAAGATAGATGATAATAATCAAAAGCTAATGCCTGGATTTCAATTGCTTTGGGTTATTCTTTCTTGTACAGAGAAAAATGACTCTGGATTCACGAGTTTTGCATGTCCTCCCTGTTCCATAATGTGCTTATAACGTCGAACAGAAGCACTGCAAAACAAGAAAAAGCTAATTTCTTGTCTTATCGTCTGGTTGAAAACTAAAAGAAACATAAACTTCAGACAGATCATGTTGTGTAACTGTTAGACTTCTACAAGAAAGACAGGATACATTTTAAACTATGAAAATTGCGAATTGAACGGAGAAACAAAATAAGCCTGTTTAAGTGCTTCTGTTAAAGTGAAAAATATATATATATATGGCAGCTCAGGTAAGGCAAACCCTTCCAAGTCCAAAATGTCTTTTTTTTTTTTTAGAACATTCTGGGTAAAAATAATCATGGATTGAACTCTTCAGCCTGAAACTATCATTTAAAAGATATATATATCATAAGCTGCGTGCTATTGAAAGCAGTAATATGTTGTGAAGAGACCTCTTTCAAAATCTTATCCTCTAAAAGCAGGTTTTAAAGCTCTGAAGATCTGCACAATGCCTTTGCTTCATGGTCCCAGCTCATAGAAAACCTGATCCGGCTTGTGTCGTGCATCCCTTTCAGCAACAAGAAAACCATCGGAAAGTAATCCTGTTTGGCTAAATTCAACCCCGGGATCAAAAGTCACCTGGAAGTGACACCGAGTAGACGAGGCCGGAGAGCTAACAAGAGGGCCGTGTTTAAATTGGGTGACGGTGGGAGATATACGTCCACGTCACCGAGGACCTTACAGACCCTCACTTAATCACAACTGGGACTTTGGGCCACTAATTACGCTTTTCCTCCTCACATTTCCAAACACAGCATCGCTTGTGACCTTATCTCTGCGCCTGGCAGAGAGTTAGCGTTCACATGGCAAGTGTGGCGATGAATGTAATTACTGGAGGCCAAAATAATAACACCGTCGTCTTTGAGCGACCGATTGTTGTGGAGCCACCCCCCCTCCAAATTAGAGGAGATGAGGATAAAAATAGAGTTATTATAGCACCGGATCTTTGGGAGAAACCCATTCACAAAGCAATGGAGAGAGGGAAAGAGAGGAGAGAGAGGGGATGTGATATTAATAATTGAGGGGATTTAATCTCACATGAAAACACTCACAGCAATCCTGTTATAAACTTTATCACAGAGCCGGAACTTTAAAACGATGCACAGGCATTTTAGGAGTCTCAGATAAGGAACTTGGAAAATACAAACAAAGACTTTAATAAAGTACTTTAACTCATTTTTAAAAATGTGTTTGAAAATGACAAACAAAATCCTGATTTACCAACTTTAATGTTGATTCTTTTAGCTTGTGTGAGCTTGCTTATGTCATTCTGATCACTTTCCAAATTATTTACCTTCCTTTTTTTTACTTTTCATCCAAAAGAAAAGAAACAAACTGCATTTTGTTTTTAGGTTATTAATTAGTTGCATAATATATTAAAAGCTTAGCAACCCACCACCTTTCATGCCAGGGTTTTAAACTAAAATCATCTTATGATGACAAATAACTTAGTACCTTTGGTTAAACCTTAAAAACTGCGATTAGAAGTCATTTCATACACAAAATATGTGTTGTAAGTGCCTCTCACTACCACATTAAATTTTAGCTCATCTTTAAAACCAACTGAGTTTAAAAATGTTTGTTTGCTGTGGCGCTATCTTGAATGCACTGCAAAAAAATTGTGCATCTAGACAAGTTTTATAATCTTACATCAGCCAAAAAAATCTTTTTGATCTTGTTTTAAAACTATTAATCTTGCTAGCCAGGATATTTTCCTTATTTCAAGCAATCTTACCAAGTGCAATTGTCTAATTCCACTTAACTTGAGAACATTCAGATCAAATTAGGTGAAATAATCTACCAATGGAATAAATTGCACTTTGTAAGATTTATAAGTAAAGTTTCCAGGATATAAAATTTTGATATCCTGGAAACTTTACTTATTCTGCTCGTTTAGTATATCAGTCTTAAAGCAAGATAAAAAAATAAAAACTTTTTGGCTAGAAATAAGATTAAAAGTCTTGGTTAGATGGACAATTTCTGCAGTGTGTGATTTACTCCACAAGCCAACCAGTTGTAGATAAGTTTAATCAAATTCCATTCAGTGGTTCATGAAATATTTTGTTAACAGACAGACACCTTTGGCTTTCATAATTTAGTTAAATGCTATTTCAATATTTTTCATTATATTATATTTGGTGTCATTATGCATCAAAATATACATTTTTTTTTCTATTGCATGTGTAAACTTATATAAAACTAACTTGCATAATTTACTCAAACAGATTTTCTGTGTATGTTTAGAAATATTATGTGTTGGGTACCCGGAGAAAACTTGTTCAACAGCGCCATCTTGCGGTCAGGAGTGGAACGTTTTCGCTCTAACTTTGAACCGGAAGTGCCTTTTTTTTCCCCCTGATCCATTCCGCACGTGGAGGAGAACGTTCACCAACATGGCCGCGTGCAGTGTGGAGGAGTTGTTAGCTAAAGCCGAGCAAGAAGAGGCTGAAAAACTACGAAGTATCACCGTCCACAAAGAACTGGACCTGGACTTCGACGTCGGTAACCTGCTCGCATGTGACAAAAACCGAATCGAGTCCCGGGACTTCAGGGGACAGAAGAAGGAGGACTTCTTGCGGGGCTTAGCCCGAGACAACACTCAGCTTCTCATCAACGAAATATGGAAGCTGCAGACGGAGCGGGTCGAGGAGGTGATAGTGGCGAAACTACCGGAACCGACCACCCGGCTGCCGAGGGAGAAGCCCCCGCCGAAGCCCAGACCTCCGACCAAGTGGGAGCAGTTCGCCAAGTTAAAAGGCATACAGAAGAAGAAGAAGACGAATCTGGTCTGGGATGAAACCGCGAAAGAGTGGAGGAGGCGCTGGGGCTACAAGAGGGCCAAGGACGACACGAAGGACTGGCTGATCGAGGTGCCGCAGACCGCAGACCCGAACGAGGACCA
The DNA here is from genome assembly GCA_032275365.1 of Anablepsoides cearensis. NCBI lineage: Eukaryota > Metazoa > Chordata > Actinopteri > Cyprinodontiformes > Rivulidae > Anablepsoides > Anablepsoides cearensis. The sequence goes on from JAUBOC010000082.1 coordinate 13,926,192, forward strand.
GTTCGCCAAACGCGTCAAGGCCAAGAAGGAGCGCGTGGCCAAAAACGAGCTGAACCGGCTGAGAAACATCGCCAGGGCGCAGAAAGCCAAGACCCCCGGGGTGGGCCTGCTCCCCAAGACCCAGCAGTCCAAAGACGAGCTGGCCAGAGCCGTGAGCGTGGCCAGGACCTCCACAGCGTCCGCCGGCAGGTTCCAGGACCGCCTGGCCAAGGAGAAAGTCCCCAAGAACTCTGGCAAGAGGAGGAAGTTCGAGCCTCTGATCGGCGACTTCTCCAGCGAGAAGCAGAGACAGCTGGACCTGCTGAAGGTCCTGGACAGCAAGAGACCCAAGCTGGACGTCACGAAGGCTGTGAACAAGCAGATGAGACAGGAGGACAGGGAGGAGGCCGCGGCCAAATACAAGAGGAAGGGAGCTGGAAGGAAAGGAAGGGCTGGAGGAGGTGGGAAGGGAGGAAAAGCAGGAAGAGGAGGTGGGAAGGGAGGAAAAGGAGCTGCAAGAGGAGTAGGAGGAGGGAAGAAGAGGGGGGAACCTGGGAAACGCTGAGGACTCAGGTGATCTGGACCAGAGCTGGACTTGAAACCACCCTGAATGTGACTGAGTTCTGGTTCTGCTGTACAAACTCTTTGAAATACACTTTAATGTTGCAGAACAAAACAGCATGATCACTGTTATTTGTTTGTTTTTATTTCATATCTGGATACAGAACTCATAAAAAGTCTTTCTATAAAAAAAATTGACTAAAAATTTTCACATAAATTTGCAGCTTCAATAGGAATTTTATAAATGTGAGTCATTAGGTGTTAAATGTTTGTCCATAACTTATGAGTTAAACTATTTGGAGAAAAAAAAATTGTTGCTGAAGCCTTGTGGAGAAACTTTTAAAACTAACAGTATATCCTTACAAGCTGCTTAATGACAATTTTTATTTTATTTTTTTCTCTGATGCAGCACCTGTCAACAACCTTAATTTGCCTGAATTATAAAGTCTCAGTATTTCTTTAAAATATATGTCTTGTTTGGGATTATATTGTCAAAAGTTATATAAATGATAAGTGTGGCTTTATAAAACCTTGAGAATTTATTTGAACTACTAATGTTGTCTTTTTACCAATCATCATCCTTCTGTTTAAACCCAGTTTGGAATACTTTTATTCCAGACTTTTATTAACAGTTTTTGTTATTGAGGATCTCCCGATCCAGAATTTTCGGCTCCTGAATGATACATCCGATTTTTTTTTAATAATTAGTCTTTCCGATACCGATCCGATAGCTTTATTTCTTTCCAAGTGACAAGGTTGGTAGTATTAAAGCGAACTCTGCTGTTCCCAACACAAGAATTATCCAGTTTGCAGATTTTGCAGGATGCAGTTTCAGCATCATTGTTTTCCACTGAAAAGTGTTCCCACACTGTGGACATGGTTGCATACTTGTGTGCGTCTTGAGTAGTTTAAAAATAAAAATCATATAAAAAGGTTAGATAATTGTAATGATTATAAGACGAGACTAGTTTTTAAAAATACTTCTAAAATTTACTTTTTAACAAACAGTTTTTTCACTTATTTTTAATTTTTTCTTTTGCACTGTAGCCGCTTTGTTTTGCAGCACAGGTCTCAAATTTATTGTCCTAAACGTTCTTTCATTAAAAAGGTTTAACCATGAAGGACGTTGGTGCCTTTAAAGCAGCGATAAATCCCTATAAAACTTTGACCTGCCATAAATCTGAGCTGGATGTTCAACATCAAGTAGAATAAAGTTAATGTTTTCAGGGTCCAATAAACACATGAAAAAGAAGACATGAAGATGTTGGTTCTTAGACTGTTTGATCTGAGCCAGATTTTCTTATTTTGAGTGTAGTGAGGAGTGTGGTTAGATTGTTATTGTTTGTGATGTTATTTCATAATATTCCCCCATGATTAAATCTAAAATAAATATCCCAAACTAAAATTTAAGACACTTGCACTTGATGCAAATAATTAAAAAAGCTTTTGACATCAGTTTTTCAGCTCTTCATCTATTATTGGGTTTTTATCTGATCAAAGTGCTCTGATTCTTTAACCAGTGAAGGACTTTAACATCTGCTCTGATGTATTCTTAATGGGATCCTTTTCTCCTAGACTGTTTTAGCAGTAAAATGTTACAGACTTGAGTCTTTGTGTTAGATGGAAACAGCCAGGATTTTAACCTTGGCTCTGTTTGAACGACAGAGAGCACTTTGAACGAGGGCTGTGAACTTTTGCACGCTCAGATAACGAGTTCAAACTGCTGCCTCATCTATTTAAAGATGTTTCCTTTTTCAGATGCCACACAGACTCACTGCTAAGTTTATAAAGCTTTGTTTTCAGTTCATGCTGATGAATATAAATAGTATTTTAGGTAAATAAAAGTGATAAAGTCAGCAAACATTTGGACTTTAGATATGATTCTCTGGTTGAGTGTCTCCTGATTGATGGATGCTTTTTAATCTCATCACAAGTTTCAGTCCCCATCTGCTGAGCAGTCACATTCATATATGTTCCTGTTGGAAAGTGGGACACATGTCGCTTAATGAGATAAAACCATAAGGCCTCTAAACCAGGGGCGGGGCCAAAGGGGACATTGGCCCCAGCTGAAATCTGATTGGCCCCCTGAAGTGCCCCTGTCCTGTCACTCATCTGTCCTTTGTCTGATAACATGCAGTTCCATGTCTGAACACTAGAGGCGCTAATAAGTCAAATAGGAAATTCCAGCATGAATCAAGCTTACAGAAGTCAGAAGGTTTGAACAATCTTGCAGAAAGTCTTTCAGCGGACAAACAATGGCTGGATTTTCTCACGTGCTGTGTGTTTGAGAGTATTTAATCTACGTGCAGCAAAAGTGCATGTAAAATTGGTAAGACAAATTTACTGTGCAAGCTTTTAATTACATTTCATTATATTAGAAGTGTTTGAACATGTGTGACTGGTTGAATACAACTTACCAAAACCAGGAATTTGTGTGCAAGGAAATAAATAAATAGAAAAATACTGTGGCCCTTTGATGGCCCCTTATGCACAAAAAAATAATAATTAGATCTGCCATTGAGTTTATTCTGTTACTGAGCTAAAATAAAATGAAATGTCCTCTTTGAAAATACAGTGATAAATGATTTACTCTATATTTTCTGCAGAATGTGTGAGCTGTGCAGCGAGGAGGACTGGGGTCCAGCTAAAGTCAGTGCTGCAGTGGATCATCATCATTCTGCTGCGGCTCAGACGAGGTGCAGGAGCCGAAGCTTCACCATGCAGCAGATCTACACGCGCAGAAATGAACATTTAGAAGTCTTCACCACCGTCCTGGCTCCACAAGGTGAGTGGAGTCATGTCTGCAGTGAAAGTTCTTAAATATGTCCAGTCATAGATGTCATGACCCTTTTTTTATTCCTGCTGAGTCATTTCCTCTCTAAATGGTTAACAGGGAGGTGTTGGTACAGAGCAGAAGCTGAAAAGGTAAGTTTTTTTTATGTTTTTGCTCATGTCTGTTAGCAAAACATCTGTTTAACCGCTAAATGGATTTTGATGAAACTTTCAGGAAACATTCACCAAATGTACATCTACAACTGATTAACTTTTGGAGTTGATCCAAATCAAGATGGCTGCCACAGCCAACTGACCTTTGACAACACAAAAACGATCATAATTCAGTCATTTTTTTGAATAATGAGCTCAAGTTTGACGTTGTAGATGGGAGTCATTCACAACACATACTTTACTCACTGTGTGAGATCCTTGCTTAGTTTCAGCATTAACTATCAGAGTCTATTTGCTGTTAGCAAAATATTGCATGAATGAATTGATGAATTTTAAAGAAACTTTAGGGAAATTATTATTGGATATACATTTACAGCTGATCAACTTTTGGGGTGAATCTTAATCAAAATGGCCAGTGCAGCTAATCAGCTGTAGCTACATAAAAATTACTATTTATCTGTCAATTTCACCGATATTGAGCAGAAATTTTATGTGGTAGCTGATAGTCATCTACAACACATTCTCTGAGCTCGAACACATCCAGCAAGATCATGCAATATTATTAGATAGCACATTAAGTCATTATCAGATGAATTTTTCAAAACACAATTTTTTAAACACAAAAAACTGTGCACACTGTGCATTCTTTTAATAAACATCAGGCCTGCACGAGTGACTTTGTTATGTAAAAGTGCAGTTCTCTCTCTGCGCTTTAGATGGTGGTGGTGCACAGCTACAGGCCCCACTGGCAGGACGAGCTGACCCTGTCCGCGGGTGACGTCATCCTGGTTCTGTCCAAGCACGAGGAAGAGAGGTGGTTCGGGCGCCTGCAGGACGGGCAGCGGGGCTACTTCCCCGCCTCCTGTGTGATGGAGCTGAGCCAGGTCTGTGAGCAGCAAGGATGTTGGACCGAGCTGCTGTTTGTCCTCAAGCACATAACTTCAACTTGGTTTTTGTTTAGAAATTAACAAGTCCATTAAAATTGCACTAAAAGTTACATTTTTAATATTTCAAGTTTAAATTTGTGCATTAGAAAACAAAAACAAGGTCATTTATTTAACATTTTGAAAATTAAGATAAGTTAATTATTGGAAGTTTTTTTTGTTTGGTGTTGGGCATGCACAGTTTAATTTGGGTTAAATTTATTTATCTCTAAAGCAATAAATCAATGAATTTGCTACAAGCTATGGAGAAAGCTTTTCAGTTAATTCTAAGGAGAGTTTTCACAAAAACAAAAAATGAATAAAGTTGTGTGCAGGTGTGATAAAAAGCAGACGACAAACATAAACTTTCTGCCTGAATTTTAACCCATCATAACAAGCGCAAACATTTGAATATCTTGATTTATTGTGAAGAAAAAAAGCACTAGATATAAAGGAGAACATCAGAAACATTCTGAAGGTCATCTCAGGACAGAAGTGGGTGTTTTTGTTTTTTCTTCCCCAGACCAGCCGAAGGAGCTCGTCTCTGAGGACCCCGGCAGGGGACAATGAACGTAGCAGGTATGAAAAGTAAACACATCGACAATTACAGCCGTCACCGCTCCACACACACACGCACACACAAGTCTGCACAGCAGGTCCACGCGCTCAGCATCCGGCAGATGTTCCCCCACATCCCCCCATATCTAAATCTCATCCCACTCTTCCCCGCCTAGAGACCCCTGAACAGGTGGCCCCTCTCGCCTCTCATTAGATAACAAAGCACACTGATTGCCAAACCCCCACAAACACACACATACACAAAAAAAAGTCAATCACTGCTTCTTAAAGAATCGAGAGGCAAAAAATTAGGCTTTTTTTCTCTGAAAATGAATTTAATTATTTAGGAATTACGATTATTAGACATTCAATCTGATCAATTAAAATGCAAAATGTCTGATGTTTGTTTAAAAATTGGCAACTTGCTTTATAAAATATGTCGGAAAATGTGTTCAAGTAAATACACAGTGCAACCCGCAGTACAGCTCCACGCCTGTCCTCGATTGCTGGAAGTGAAATTTAGGTCATAAGGAATAAACAGGGCCTTTGTGTTTGTTATTTCCTCTTTGTCTCCCCCAGGAGGGGAGGCACAGGAGGAGGAGTGAGGGTGGATTTTGGCCAGGCCGAGCGTGAAGGCCCCTTCCTGGTACAGAGACCCCAGAACTCTTTGCCCCAGCCCATGGCCTCCCACCCTCAGATACACAAATCTCTGCGTTTGCTCCGCAAGATCTTGTCCAAGTGCCGGAAAAAGAGCGCCTGCCTGGGAGCCAACAACGGGGCCCTCGAGGGCGACTGAGAAGCCCTTTTCTTCATCCTGGGTGGCTAATGGCCCGTTTCCATGGTACCTACACAGCACAGCTCGGTTCGGCGCAGCTCTGCTCGGTACTACTCGGTTGGTTTTCCATTATATTTCAGAACCTCTGTGGTGGCTCGGTTCTGGGCGGTCACAGAGTCTGGAAATTGTCTTCAC
>JAUBOC010000082.1:13932267-13950725 GCA_032275365.1 Anablepsoides cearensis
GTAAAGTACAGATACCCAAAATTTCTACTTAAGTACAGTAAAGAAGTATTTGTACTTAGTTACTTTACAACTCTGGTAAAATGTAACAGAACACTGACATGCCGTATACTAATGCATCCCCATACCATCAGAGAAGTAGGCTTTTGAGCTGTACACTGATAGGCTGGATGGTTCCATCTCCTCTTTAATACAAAAGGATGTGGCGTCTGTAGTTTCCAAACAAAGTTTCAAATTTGGACCCGTCACACCTCAGAGCAGTTTTCCCACTTTGCTTCAGTTCTTTTTAAAGAAACTCTTATGCTAAGTCGTGGCATAGGTAGTGTAGGCAACCGCTAAAGGGTGCCGTCCATCTATGGGGGACCACAAATAGGTGACTTTAAAGAAACAGTACAAAAAGGAGTTTTGAGTAAATCTTTTGCAAAATTTTCAGGAGGAGTATACCCCTGGACCACCCCTAGAACTGCTTCACTCCACAGCTGCTTGTTAACACGAACAGGTGTTCCTTATTTCTGTCAGCTGAAGTTGGCAGCTATAAGGTAGACTTAAATAAATTCTATTGTTAAGTGGTTTCTGACAAAAACATTTAGAAAATTGCACAAGGGCCAACTGAAAACTTGCCTTAGGTGGCAAATTACCTAGGGTGGTTCATGTATAACATCTTCTTTGCATGATAGAGCTTTAACCAGTGTTTGTATATGGTGTGTTGATCTGTGTTTACAATGATTTGTAGGAGAGCATCAGACACTTTTTTTAATGATGTGCCAAAATAAATTAAGCATATGTTTGTGTTCCATTGTAAATAAAAAAAATGTAAAACCTTTTTCAGTTTAAGGATTGTAAATTGCTTCTGTAAGCTCCTGTACATTTTCCTTTGAACACTTGTTCCCTCATTTTATAATCCAGGAGGATTATAACAATATTAATAAAAAACTCATCAAGTGTTGCTCAGGCCAAAGTACCAGGGATTGTGAAACACAGAAGCAGCTCTGAGAAGTCACGTCTTCTTCTGTGGTGCCAGCCAGCGCCACATGACAGGCCGTAGATTACCTCCTTCCTGTGGCTACAAACGGCAAACTCATACCTAACCTTGGCCTTGAGGAACCCCCTCCTCCCTCGCTGCTTTGATTACTCACTGTTGTATAATCCTTTGTTGCAAAGCTGCAGGAGCCAGTCGCTTTGGGGCCGGCGTCTGGGAGGCACTTCTTGGACAGGAAAAAGTGTTGCAAAGATTAAAAATGGAGGAAACTTTCTGCAGCGGTTGTAGATTTTGCACGCTTTTATTTACTTTGTTAGAGCTTGTTGGGAATAAAAGTCTCATTTACAAATGTGCAGTGGCCCAAAACTGGCAGCAAAACATAAAGTTTTTATTAACTTTAGCAATAATAACGGTAAGCATTTAAATAAAATACACCAGAAGATTTGATGTCTGTTTCTCAAACTAGCTCCTGACCAGTCTAACGGGGGCTGGCACAGGCAACAGTGGAAAAAGTGACCCATTTACAAAAAAATAAAAAATAAATAAAAAAATCAGGGACCAATTTTAACACACACTTTTCAAGGCTGTTGGATCTCCCGCCTAAATGCCCCCATCCCTGCTGCGTTGTGTTGGTTGCCTTCTAGGGGGCAGGGGAGGGGAGAGAAGTGGGGTAAAGGCTTTGGGGTGGGGGGGACGGGTTGCCTGCCAGATGACTGCTCTGTCAGCTCTATAATAGGCTCCCATCTGCTGTCTAGCATACACAAAGGCAAAAGTGTGTGTTTGGGAGTGTGTGCACATGCCCACAAGTGTGTGTTTGGAGATAAAAAGACGTGGGTTTTGTGTAACGCCCGAGGCTTTGCTTCATGTGAAAGGTAGATGCAAAATTAAAAAGAAACTTTGGCTAATCCTTATTGACTCGGTTTGTAGCAGCTCAAACTGTATCATTTTGTAACAATAGAGCCGTTAGAGAGAAAAAATCAGCTGTTTTTTTTTCCTTTTATAAAACAAGCCAATATGCATTAAAACGATAGGTCAGATTTTTCATAGTGGGGTTCCGTCAACAGGTTATGAACAAATAATATCTTACCTGTCACAGATAGGTTTTTGAACCTCCTCATTTTGGAGAAACAGTTTAACTTTTACCTGATTCAAAGATCTATCAGGTAAGACTGTTCATAACCTTTCTGCAAAAGATCCAATAATTCAAAGTTAAAAAAAGTTTCTTTATTTTAAAACAGACATAAACAAACAAAAAAGTGTGTATATACACACATACATGAATATACTAGGGAAACAACATATACCCATATCGAACCGTTCAATACTCACTTGCATCGAACAATACAGATTTTTAAAATTAATTTTATCTAGTTGTGTTGAAGGATCAGTGGATCTGTGTTCTACTACTCCATCTAGGCTGCATTGTTGAGCACAGATCCACTGAGAAACTTGCTGTTTCAGCAACATTTAATTAAAAAACTGTACTTTTGAGGTTAAACAAATGTTCATGCTAAATATATTACAAGTTAAAAAGGGCATGGACATTTCTGTTATTTGAATAAAAAAAATCAAACTGTGAGACTAAAGTATTGAACTGAACTGAATCGTGAATTTTCTGTATCGTTGCACCCCTTGAATAGGCATTACAAGACCATTTGTATTGAAAAGGAGTAGGTTATATTAAAAACTTATATTTTTCTACCCCTTTCTTACTCTTCAAAAAAATTAATAGTCTTGATTTTTATTGTTGTGAACCTTCTGATTTTACACCTATCTCAGTTAAAGCTAAATTTAACAATAGCTTATTTAACACCCCAGTGTTTCACTTAATCTCTAAATACCATCAACATCGACCAAATAACTCAAAATAATTTTTTTGTATCTTTTTTAAATTGATTTATATTTTTACATTGCTTCAGTTCAACATTTAACCCATTCCATAAATCCAGCCCACACAGACACTTTCTCGTGGTTCACACACATTGTTTTTCAAATTTGAACTCTCCTCCTAATTTATAGCCTCCCACTCCATCACAAAACATGTTTTGAAATTTTCCTGGAAGTTCTTCATTACTTGCTTTCACTTAAATCTTAAACATATTTTCTGCTATAGAAGATTTAAGGGTTTGCATTTAACTGAGAACAGGTCCTCAGGTGGACACGGACTGATGAAGTGTTTGTGTGCCGGCTGTTTATGAACGCGTGCTGCTGTTCGTCCAGCAGAAAGGCAGGTCGTCATGTTCGCTGCCTTCCTCCGCTCCGGGAGGAGGGGGAGGCAACTGGGTGAATGGAACTGTAAAATCAACAGCTGAAGGGACAAAGGACCCCAGGGGTATTAAGTCATGGGTGAGTGGGCCCCTTTAGGGCCAGCAGCTGACCCTGTGGAGAGGCCTCTTGTTCTGGAGGGAAGGGGGCTCGTGTCCCTGTGCCTCAGGTCAAGTTGACAGCACACCAGACGTATACATTCACTCGGACCGTGGCGTCATCTTAAACTATTCTATTAGTTTTATAGCTTGCTTTCAGCGAACTGTCAACTCCGCCCAGGGAGAAAAAACAACAACAAAAAGGAAATCATAAGAAGGATCTAAATAGACATTTTCTTTTCAAGAAACCAGCTTTTGGCAAAAACTCAAGATGTTGCTATACGCCTGCTGGGAGCATGTCAGAAACACTTAAAGGATCTTCAGAAATCTTTATTATGAACTAAACCCTATGGAGTCATTTGGCAGAGAGGGAAAGACAAACAGGGAAGTCAAAACACCAAAGAAGTAGTGTAATAAATTCATTTATTTTTTTCGAAATTAAGTACAGAGTTACAAAAACAGCTGGCAGGATTTTGTTTTTTAAAAATACACATCAGTTACAAAAGAGCTGCAGAAAAAAGCACAAGGCAGCGATTCGGCTTGTAAATGAACATCTTGTTTATTGCTCAACTGCTGTAGTATGCAACTACCCTGCATAAATACTTAATTCCCTTAAAACCCATGATGTTGCATGGCCACGTGTTGCTAACGTAGAAACATAGCAAATGGAATGTACAAACACAAACACAACACAAAACTCCAATATATACAGATCAGACACGCCTCAGACACCAAACTTTAAAAAGACATGATACATAGATGTTAATCCACTGTCCGTACCGAACACTCCTGATCTATCTGGCCAGGATTCCCTTTTTATTCCCACTGCTAGGCTTCTTACTGCAGGATAATCCAGATCAATGCAGATAATACATGATGAGCGTTTACATCTGTAGTGCAGATTATAAAAAGTGTTTCTTCACGAATCAGGCTTTAAATCGTGGGAAACAGTGTGACACATTTCCTCTTTAGTTACACCCACGTTTGTTCCAAAGCAGGGTTTCAGTAGAAAGTGAGGATTTGGGTAGTTAGTTAAAGTAATAGTTCAGATCTTTTGAGGTGGAGTTCAATCAATCTGTTGGGTCACAGATTGAAGTTGATAATATTAATGTGTTTGGTTTTAAAACAAGAAGTCACTCAAAGCTTCTGAAAGAAAATGCTCTGAGCTGATATTAGTAACTATTTTATTACATTCAGGTGAAAAAATGGTAATTTTTCATTAAAATAAGCTCTCGAAAAGTGTATTATAATCACAGGGTGAAGCTGCATTACGTCTTATTATGTCATGGTTAATTCTGAAATTACACCATAATCCGTCATTTTAATTTGAAGTGCCTGACATCAAATTTGTGTAATAAAAATAAATGGATTTTTTGAAATATAACATTGTAAAAAAAAAAAAAAATGTCACGATGCCGAGATGAACAGTTGTTGAGACATTTGAATGTGAAGTAACAGGAAGTGATGTCAAAGGGGAATGTCAGCATGTGTTGCTACAATAACAATTCAGACTTTAGAGAAGAATCTGGTGTTTCTTTAGATTATTTTGAGTTACTATCAGAAAGATGATAGTATCAGAATGATCATAAAGATGAAGAGTTCAATAAAAAAAGTCCTGGGAGTTCCTTTTCTCAAAGAGTTACCCTTTGATGTCACTTTCTTTTTCACTTTGGCCAAGTTCAAATGAAAAAAATCATTATTGTTATCTGACAAACTGTGCAAAATCAGGCGTATTATGCAAAGTTCCTTAAATAGAAAGATGTTTTCTTTAACTTTTCATATTGGAAGGATATGCATGTCCCAGGCACTTTAAAGTTGGACTTCAATGATCAATGATCACTCAACCCTAGCAGGTACCCTTTGACAGAACCCTCATTTAAAATATCTGAACTATCACTTTAGGGGAATGTCAGCAGTATACAAGGAGCCACTGGCTGCTGCAGTCATGTTATTGTTTACTCATCTGTCAAAAACAAAAGTCTTATTACTTAGTGTATTTTAAATACACACGCCTGCAGCCAAACAGTAGAAAAGAACGTGAAAAATGAAGCAGCGCTGATAACATGGAGAAAAATTCATCAAAAAACACACTCACACACAAACAAGAGCTACACAAAGAACAAAAATGTGTTTAAAATGAGTAAAAAGTGCAATTTGTCTGTGATTAGAGGTCAAAGATGGTTTCCTGCTACCAAACAGCAAAGTTAACTGATTTAAAGAGAGGGGTAACAAAAAGGTCCTACCTACAAATACCAACAAAATATTATTTTCTAGAACTTGCTTGATTCAGAGGAGAATAAAAAAAATAAAATGACAGTAAAATTGGGTTGTGTGGACTGGATTTTTTTTTTGTTTTAACTTGATGTGCAACTGATTTGTAGCCCAATCCTGATTTTGAATGAGAGACAACAATAAAAACTCTTCAATAATTCTTCTTTTTTAAAGAAATAAATAAATTAGTAGACATTAAATAAATAAAAAAAATCTACAGCCTTAACATAAAAATCTAAATCCTTCTCAGCTAAATGCTTGATGTTTGTGATCTAAAAATAAAACAGTATGAGTAAAAAAAACAACAACTCAAATTTGTTTTAGACACTAAAATGCTTGGAGCAAGTGTGATTTTTAGGCTGTTTTGTCAGTAAAGTTAAGCAAAAAACAAATCATGGTGTCCAATTTATATTAAATCTAAGCTTTAGATATGTCAGGAAATAAATAAAACAATCAGAAACAAACAACTCTTCCACATTTGAGGTTCTTTCACATGAATACATTCAACCGACTCTATGGCCTTGGAAAGGAAACGCTGTGTTGTTCAAACAGAAACAAGTGCTATCCAGTTCATGCTTATAAAAAAAAACAAAAAAAAAACTGCTTTTTGTTCCTCAGCAGCAAAATCAACTCAGTAGTGCAATACTGACAGCGTCTTTTCTTCATGCTCAAAACTTCACATCACCTTGGAAAAGTGTCCCCGTCTGCTATCACACAAAAACACCTAGCTGCATTTTCTTTCTCTAAATAAAAACCTTGATTCGTGATATATTCACTGCTGAGTGTGTCTTGTTTAAAACTTTTGGTGTGATTTGAACAGACTGTAACTATAAATGCTGAATGTGGGGTTTTTATCTGATAACAGCGATGGGACGGTTTAGCAAAAAGAGCTGGAGGAGATACACAAGTAGCATTATGTTATAAAACGTCTTTTAAACAATATATTAAAATATAGAACTCCAAAGCAGCCACTGATAAGTAACACACACACTATTTGCATGAACTAATTGAGAGATTGACCTAAAAAATAAAAGTGTTGAAAACAGTACCAGCAGCCGCGCCTTGGTGGACGAGGTCCTCGGTGGACGAGGTCCTCGGTGGAGCGTTTCTGCTTCTCTGGATTGTCTCTTAAAATGACTTAAAGGGAGGTTGTAGTCGTTGGACGGGTGTAGTGCTGCTTAAGGGGTTGGCTTTAGAGCACGAGAGCACGGGAGGTAGAGCCAGACGACGGGTAGGGGTTCAGGTACTGACGAGCCTGTTCTGTCATGATCAGCTGGTCCTCAGTTTTCCCATAAACCACTGCTTCCCACTCGCTCACCTGAGGAGAAAGTATACAGTTATATTATTATAATTCTATAATTAGAAATCTGCATTTCCTGCAAAAATGCAGTGTGAAAGCTTAATGCTGAAATGTTTTTAAAGAAAAGCTAAAAAAAAGCTTAAGCTAGCCTAAAAATGGGTTGAAAAAAGCTGAAATTAACACAAAAACTGAAAGAGCACGTTTAATGAATTAAGCATTGAGAAGCTGAAATTATCAGAAAAAAAGTAAAAAAAAGCTCAAATTAGCTAAAATGTAACTAAAACGCAGAAAACAGCTGAAATTGACAAAAAAAAACAGCTTACAGAAATCATAAATAAAATAGGAGGAAGAGGCTGAAAAAAGCACAAAAAGTTGAAGTTATCAGAAAGAATGACAGGAAATGTCAGATTGTAATTTTCCTTTGGGATCAATAAAGTATTTCTGAAATGAACTGAATGATAGCTTAAAAAGTAGGAAAGCTCAAATCAGGTAAAAAGGAGGTAGAGGAAGCTGAAGTTAGTATAAAGGAGTTAAACAAAAGGTAAAAAGTGCAGTAAAAATTTCTAAACATTTTCAAAGGTTTTAAAGGATGAAGACAGCTCTGGTTAATTTTAATGAAATAAAAATGGCCAAAAAAAAAAAAAAACTAAATAAAACTGGTGACGTACCAACGATCATAGTTAGAATGTCCTGGAGGAGCTGAACATTTTCATGTCTAAATCAATGAAATAGCACAAAAATTGAAGAATGTGTGCCAAATAAAACCATGGGGAAAATGGATGTAATTTACACACATTGAGCTACAACTGGGTGTGGTAGTAGCTGAGAGTGATCCCTAACACAAGATCTATTTGCAACTTTTCACATGCAAGACTGCAGGCGATATGTGTTCCTAAAAGGCTGGTTCTGTATTTTCAGTGCTTTAAACTGTACACTTTAACTTATTATATTTTAATCTTCTTTATTTGATACCCTGAAACCAAAAGCAGGGGTCTTCACCTGTGTTCATCATGACCCACTGTCCTGCATGTTTTAGATGTTTCCCTGCTTCAACACACCTGACCTGGTTTCTGCTAAACTTCTGAGCAGGTCATTTATTATTTAATATACCTGTGCAGGTTTCAGTGCTTTGATTGAAGAGGAAACCTTGGGCATTCCAGGGCTGGTAAAGAGGCGAGGAAGACTCCCAGAGGAGGACTCGTCTTCCTCAGAGGCCAAAGGCTGCCCACCCTCCCCTTCGGCAATCGGGAGGATCAGTGAAGATGAGCTGGTCAGCAGACTCTCCTCAGAAATCTGTACCATTGAAGTGTTTTTCACTACAAAACATTTGGCAGCAGCGTTGCTCTGAAGTTTGTCAGGTGAAGCTCACCTGTGCGTTGTTGAGCTGCTCCTGGAAGAGCTGGACATCAAGATTGTCTTTGTCCCAGGAGTCTAATACAAGAGACTTGCGCACTTTTCTAGCCGGACCTTCCATCTAAACATAAAAGACAAAAATTTTTACTTAAACTTTCTTTTATTCAACTTCAAACAACTATAAAAAAGCTCAAATAAAACAGTAAAAAACCAGAGTAAAACCCACATGGTGTTTCCACGCTCTGTGGTCTGACTGGTAGTCTGTTTTGTGGAAGATATCTGTTCCAATCTCCTGCTTCAGAACTTCTCGAATGTCCTCTTCTAGAAGTGCCAATGGCTGCGGCTGCAAACACAGCAAGACACATTAGTTAAAAATAATAATACTAATCAGCAACATGTTGAACTACCTGACCGCTCTACCTCCATCCGCAGAGGCCCGTGCATCTTCTCCTGGGCAGCCAAAGCGTTTTTAAATGGAGTCGGTGTCCTTGGAGTCAAAACTGCTGCACTTTTACAAAATTTGGGGGTCCTGGAACTACACAATCATCACCATTACAGCAAATTTCTCCAGAAAAACTGCATTTTCTAGCTTCCTTCACTTATTTACCCATCATTCTCTTTCTGGCGCTTGGGAGTGGTTTCCTTGTGGAGAGGCGTGTGGAGGGGCCACCTTTGACCACACACAGGAGTCGAGGTCAGGGTGGGGTCATCCAGACTCAGGTGCTCTGTTCCAGATATGTTGCAGAACTGAAAAAAAAACAGGCATTAGCCACATGACTGATCCAACATCAGTGTGTGGGTGAGGCGAGTATTATCAAATAAAAACTGATTTTACCTGTGAAGGTGTGAACGGCTGTGATTTTGTGGGAGTTTTCTTGGGCGAGACGTTTTCCAAGAATGAGGAGCAGGTCTTGTCACACAAAGGCTCTCCCTTGTCTCTTCTCCTCTTCTTGGCAGCGGATGCCTGGGTGGGTTTGGATGGGTTGTTGCATCCCGAGTCAAAAGGAGCAGCGCTCCTGTCTCGGCCCGAGGCGTCGGTGGCGATGGTGGGACTGTTGACGGTGAAACCCATTGAGCTGTAAACGGTTTTCTCCTGCAGGAGATCGGTGTAGACTGCCGGGTTGTGTCTGGGTGACGGCGTAGTGTTGGACAAATCAAAACCGGCCACATTGTTCCACGCTGCAGGGTCCTGTCAATCAAAAAATAACAAAAATCATCAATGGTCATTTTACACTCGTGTTATTTCATACAATAGCTTTCTAGGTTATAGATTCTTCCATGCATTTTTTTTGCAATCAAGCTACTTCTGCATGTGCCATTTTAAACATATCAAAATGCTCGACTCAGAATGTGTTTTTAGTTTTTTTATTTGTAACTTATACTTTTTGATTTACCATTTAATTATAAAAACAAATTAAGTTCTTTTAAAAACATTGTTCTCTTGAACTCCAGTTCTGCCTATTTTTTGTCTTGTTATTCTATTTTTAGCTAGTGTCTTGTTAATTTTTGATTTACTAATGCTTTGGTTTTGCTACATTTAGCTTTTATTTATTTAATGTTGAGTTAAATCACCTCTTCTTCCAGGGAGGCCCAGGTCAAGATGGTCGCATAAATACAAATCAAGAAGGATCATATAGAAGTCTCAATACAAGATAAAACACCAGAAAAATATATTTAGTGTAAATGAAAACAGTACGGAAGCCGAGAGTGGACGTTTTTCTTATATAATTTTTTCTCGTGATAACGAGTTATGGTTTTCCTTTTCACCATTAAAGTTACAGTTCGTCTTGTATGGATATCATATCAGCACTCGTCATTTAAGGAGACGGCTGGCCCGACTGCAGCTCAGCAGGCGTTTACAGAGATCCTGCTGATATAATTAACTTTTTCAGTGACCAGCTGATTGAACCAGTCTGTCTTCATGGTTATGAATGATACACAAGAGGAAGAGGAAAACGCTCATCGTTATTTCGACGTGTCGGTTTTGACAATATTTTATGTTATCACAAGAAAACCATAGGAAAAAAATTGTATGTGGAAAGCGTCTGCTTTAAGCCTGCATAAAACAGAATAAAAATCTAATAAAGCTACTGTTTTTAAGCATCATCCGTGTTTTTCCTCATTTTAGCTTTGAGCTACAAGTTTGCTAACTTTAATAGCAACACTTTATTTTCAACTTTTAGCTACCATTTTGCAAATTTTAGTTTCTTCTTCTGATTGTTTTAACTTTCCAATACAGATTTGGTCTCTTAATAAGCACATGCAGTCACTCTGCACCAGGGTTCATGCATGTTTCAGTAAGTTAAATTTAAGACCTTTTAAAAAGACCTTTTAAGACCATTAGGAATGATATTTAAGACCAAAAACAAAAATATTCATGATCCCAAATTTTTTTTTTTACATAGAAACCTTTTATTGCTATCAATTTAGCTATGAAAGTATATTTAATTTTAATACAGGAACACCAAATTATTTTAATGAAAAGGTCATATCTATGAGACCTTCATAATCGACTGCTGTGGACCGCTTCCAACTGAGTGCAAAAGTCACTGATATCAGTCAAGTCTGATTGAAAACACAGCTTGCCATGTTTAAACCCCAAGCAGTGGACATGAGTGAACTTCTTTGTTTTTTGGGCGGGTCAACAAGCTGTCATATGCGGGGGGTTGTAGCAGCAAAGTGGTCAAAAACATAGAAGTAAAGTGTGCCATTTTTGCCTGCAGGTATCACCGGATTTGTAGTTTAACGCATACAAAGACTGGTAGCAAACTTAGCACTATTTATGCAGTCAACGCTTCTCAGGAATGATTGAAAGTAAAAAAAATTAAGACTTGACAAAATAAAATTTAAGATTTCGGATAAAAATCTGGGTGTTTTTACTGGGTGACTTTTTAAAGCCTAAAATTTTAGATTTTCAAACTTTAGACTTTTTAAGACCCTGCACGAGCTCTGCTGCACTCTTGCATGAAAAAGCTGCTTTTTCTGACTGTTTCTTTCCGTTACTCACTGACTCAATTAGCTCCATAGTTTCTGCAAACTCTGGGATGGTCTGCAGGCTGCAGAGCACTGCGCTGGCCTCCAGGGACAGGAACTTGCTGGGGGAGACAGGAGGCCTCCAGGGTCCCCTCTCGGCTGGCTCCTCCGGGCCTCCGCTGCTGCTGGCGGTGAAGGTTTCATCTGAGGCGCTGCCTGACCAGGCTGGGTATGAATCCACAGAATTCACACTCTGAGGGGACGGCAGAGAGAGAGAGAGAGAGAGAGAGAGAGAGAGAATGCCGCTGTTAGAGGAGGCAGGCTGGAGTCGGATTCAGGGGAAATGGTTTAAAAGGGGAAATCACTGGGAATAACAGGGGAATGTTGGAATGCAGTGAAGGAATAATTTCAGGCTTTGACAGGAGACAGAAACGCAGCCTGGTGGAAAACGAGCTTCTTGATGTATGAGAGAGTAGAGTTGGGAGATAAAGACAAAGAGGGGAGGGTTACTGCAGGATGTGATGTGACTACAAAGCAGTTTCAGCCCAATCTGAGTGAGCAGGGAGATGAAGAATGGAGTCACTATAGCAACACTACAGCAAATCAGGCAGGCATGAACAAATGTGCCATACTTGTTTTCATGAGTATACACTGCAAAAAGCACATTAGCCATCAAATCAAACTTACTTCTTACTAATTAGTCATTTAATATAGTATTTTAGATTCAAATGAGCCTTTTTACAGTGTATGCAAGCTACAAACACACGCACGCTATGCTAACTAACTGCTAACACACATTGGGAGTGTGTTCTTACACAGGAACCTCTGCACTGCACTTGTCGCTGGACTTCTCTCTCTGCTGACATAAGCAGCAGCTCAAGCTCCTTAATTCTTTGCTCTCTGTCAGGATCGTCCAGGCAGGGCGGCTGGAATAAATAAACGTCAGGGAGGAGGAGAGGTCGACATGAGAGGGAAAAAAAAAAGAGTAAGGGAAAGAGTGTGGAGAGTTGAGAGAAAAAAAAATCAGCGTAAAGGAGACAAAACAAGCACAAATTTACACACATCTGTCATTCGATGTTAGGTTGAAAATAACAGGACAGTCAGGTTGTTGATTTGCTTGATTTGTCCAAAGTTAGCAATCACAAGTATAAAGAGAATAAAGGGTGGGAAATGTTTTCTGTATTGGCATGCAGAGGAGTTCAAAAGCAAAAGACTCACAAAGCCAGAATTTTCAGGAATGCTGTCCATCATGTGTCCACTGGTGGGATTGTATGAGAAACCAGCCATCTGCAACGCACAGCGTTAAATCAGAAAGGAGCACAAACAAAAGCAGCATTTAGTGTGAAAAAGATGAAACTGGACCTGGTTGGGTCCTGTCACAGGCAGAGGACCCCGGTCACAGCGCTGAGATTCTGTCGGACACGCTTTATGACGTCTCTTGGTGGAGGAGGTCAGCACTTTGAAGCCGTCCTGCAGGTAACCTTCGTGCTCCACTTTTCTCCTCATGGTGGAATTCCAGTGGTTCTTGATGGAGTTGTCCGTCCTGTTAAAAAGAGGATGGATCATTTTTAAACGTCTCGCTGCGTGAAAACAAAAAAAAAAAATAAAAAAATAAAAACCTGTGCCGGAGCACTTACCGTCCAGGGAGAAGTTTCGAGATCTCCGCCCAGCGGTTGCCGAGCCGCTTGTGGGCCTCGTAGATGATTCGGTCCTCCTCCTGAGTCCACGAGGACTTCTTCACCTCTGGGTTCAGGTGGTTGTGCCACCGTTCTCGGCACTGCTTTCCAATCCTTCCCTGAAGGTGCTTTGCGATGACCGACCACCGCTTGGGGCCATATTTGTGCACCAGGTCGATCACCTGTACAAACACCGAACCGTGGCAGTAATTAGCATTTTAGTTGTTTTATTATACTTGCACAGTCTAAAATAGGGATGCACGATATACCGGTATTGATATTGGTATTGGCCGATGTTGATCATTTTTAGAATATTTGTATCAGTCCAATATGTAAAACAAGGGCGATAAATCCATTTAAACGATTAACTAGAATTTGCCATTTATAAAGATTTAATTTTGGGGAAAATCAGGATTTTTTTTCCCCCACCAGTGCACTCTTTGGGGCTTTTGTAGTTCAGAGGTCACCCCACCTGTCCCTCAAGATGCTTAGTACATGACATGACAATATAGCAGCTAGCAAAGAGAATCTACTTGACAAAAAAGGCACCGTTTCTTCAGTTTTCTGGAACTGGTTAGGTTTTACAACCTCAGACTTGGAGCTAGGGTTGGGCAATATTGGCAAAAAAAATTAATCACAATTATTTGGGGTATTTAGCCGATAACGATTAATGCCCTGGAGTCCCTGGACACCCTTATGTCCTGGTCACATGACTCATTTAGTGGGAAAGATTTGCTCTTCATAAAAATCTGTTCCAAACTGTGTCAAAATTACAGACTTCAGGCTTTACATCAAATTTTAAATAAATTACAGAACTTAATTTTCTTGTAATGTTCCTCGTATTTGAAGCAGAGAGGAGCACCGAGCGGACTCTGCCTGGTGGCATTAATCGTATTAATCGATTAATTCCAAAAAGTAATCGATTAGTGTTTTTCTGACGATTAATTGCACACGATACGATTATGCCCAACCCTGGAGCAACAAGCACCTCATTGCAAAGGCTCTTGCTACAAAAAGCTGGAGTACAACAAATTTGTGTCAACATCTGAAACACAGGAAGTCCGTTAAGTGGGGAAAAAAAAAACTGATAAAAATTTAAAATCGAATTTGAGATGAAAAAATATGGAGGGTTTTTTTGGGCCATATCGCCCAGCCCTGCTGTTAATATTTGTTTTATATAAAAACGACAGTACAAATCTAATGGGTTCATTCAAAATAAACAACTGTGGATCAACCAGTTAAAAAAAATAAGATATTATTAATGAACTCATTTAGCAAAAACGATCCATTTAAGGAGTGCAGTGCTCAATCAAAAGCTAAAACAACAGCTCCTCTGTGACTAAATAAGGCAGGGAGCTACACTAATAACTCTGGAAAGTCTGTGTTTCTTTAGGATGATGTAATGACTTTACACACATACAGAAATAACCTTTAGTGGAAAGAGCTTGCACAAGTGTTTCCCTGAGCGTAAAAGATACGTTGCATATTGTGATACATGTATTCTGTTCTTTCTCACCTTTTTAGTCATCTCTCTCTCTTTTTTTTTTATTCAGAACAGAAACTCCCAGCTCCACTTACCTTCTGATCCTCCTCTTTTGTCCAGGGTCCTTTTACTAACTCTGGATTGAGCACCTTCTGCCAGCGGTGCTGACACTGACCATCTGTCCTCCCCTGTGACCAAAAACATGACACACCTCATTACAACCCGCCACCGGCCACTCTGACTGCTGAAAATAACTGTAGCTTTCCAAACACACATGAGTTTTTGCAACTGGTAGAGCTAAAAAAAATAATAATAAAGTTGAAGCATTAAGCACTTTCTCCTTGGCTTCATGAAAATCATATGCTTAATTAGTAATACTTACAGGGAAAAATGTTGCTATTAATTTCCAGGATTCAGTTCCATGTTGCTCAACATTCTTTTTCAGCTTTTCATCCTTAAAAATACAAAGAAAAAAGGACATGTTCACTAAACTGGAATCATTTAATCAGATTTTAGAACGTCTCAGTGTCAGTGTTTGAAGTTGCCAAATATTTTTCAATCCAGACCTCACGTGCATCTCTGATAAACTCACCTCGTCTTGTGACCACTTCACTTTGCACAGCGTCTTTTTATCTTTGCCATTCTCTTTACTCTCTGGATCTGTGGAGTGCAGCTCTTCATCCTCATCAGTGCTAAAAAGAAATATACGAGCAAAAATGCAGAAAGGAAGTAAAAGGAGAGGACATTTTGTTAACTCAGTCATGATACAAAAACGGTGTTAGTTGATTTTCTTTAACAAATGAACATCAGAGAGTGTTTCCCCCTGTAAACTAAAGAAGTGCATGTTATTTTAAGTTTATTTAATGGGGACCTCTATGTTTGGAAAAAGCAAGTGTGTTTCAATGCAAAAGTATGTAAAAGAGTGGGAACAAGCTCAGCTTTTCAGGACTTGATGCTGGACTGCAGACATTTGCAATCACATAAACAAACATGCAAGGCAGTTATTTTCCTCAGGTCTCGTATCTGAGTGTAAATGAAAGGTGTTCTTCAGAGCAGAAACTTAAATACAGCATTTGAACCGACATGGGGCCAGATGCCCCGAGAGCAAAGAGAAAAAAAAAGTGACTGAATGTGGGACTCTGGCTGAACAGGAAGTAAGGGTGTAAGGTAACTCGTGGAGTGGGGCGATCTCATGTCAACAGGAGTCTTTCAGCTGTGGAGGTGCAAAGTGAGTGGGTGTGGTTCAGTCCACAAGGAAAGGATGAAGCTGTAATGGACAAGCTGCTCCAAACAAATATTTGAAAAATCCATACATGCATAACCTCCTGGCATTTAGTTTTAGTCATATAATTATTATTATTTTGGACCTAAACATGCTGTAATCATTATATTAAGCTACCTGCATCTAAAACATCTTTATTGTATAGTAACAATTAGAAAATTTATTTAGTTACTTATGTCTGAACAGTAAGAAAAATAATATACATGTTGTAGTTGACTGTAAACTTGAACAATAAAATTCTGTCACAAATAATCACTTTCAAACATTTTGTTTTACAAATCTGCTGTTACAATTCGGGTTTTGACAATGATTCTGTTCAAGTTTTATAATTAAAAAAACAAAAATTATATTGCATAGTCCTATTATTGCAACCTAATGACAAGCCTTGTTTTGTCTGATGTGTGCATTTTAACCTAAAATATTGTGCAGATAGATTGCTGTATTTCCAATTACTTTTACAGCTTCTTACAGTATAAACTTGCAGATAAAAATAATTAACATAAACACATAAAGATGACGCCCACTCTGTTTAGAAGAGATTAACACAAACTATGTTTAAGTGTGTTATTTCTATAAGTTTATAAAGGCCCAAAGCAAACAAACAGATCAGTGACAAGCGAGTTGTGACATATCATATGTTATGACTCTATGGTTAATGGTACCTACCTGCGTGATTTCACGTTGTCCATAACAGCCAGCAGTGGGACGACTGAATCTTAAAGACGAACCTGTGTTTGGCAGCTTTATAAAGTCCCGCGTCAATAAATATCTATCCATAGAAATCGTTGTCAGCCAGTCATTGCAGGGTTGTTGCGAGATTGCCCTGCTAGCCAGCTAGCTAACTGAACGCCGCGGCTCAAAACATTACTTTCTCCGGCTAAAAATCATTTCCACCCGCGACAACGCCTCCATAAAAATGCGCCACGGTGTCCTCTCTTGGTACGTACCACTTTAAAATGCGGTGTTATAACATAAAGGTCTTATTTTGGACGGAGGAGCAAACGCGTTATTTTAGTACTTGCCACCGAGCTGGTTCTATCATGCTCACTCTCCTCTGTACTTCTCTGCGGAGTTATGATGATTTTTTTGTCCATCCCGCCGATTCTCGCGCCCAGCCCTCTGCACAGGCGGCCTCGCCGCTGATTGGTTAAGACAGGACTTCTTAAAAAAAGGAGCCAATACTTGAAACTGATTGGTCAAAATTGAGGCTTAAGTCGCAACTCATTGGTTGAATTAGTTACAAGCCTTGCGTTTTATTGGTTGAGAGTTTGAGAAGGCGGGCGTTCAAATTCACACGACTGTACTGTCATACTGTGCGAATGAATGGATCTTTTCATCAAGACTAGATTAAAAAAGAGTGCAGGAACTTTTTGGGAGCAGGAGTGTTTTTAAAGAATACAAGTCATCATGTAATATTTAATCTACAATTAAACATGTAGTTTCCAATGACAGTTTATCCACACTTTCATTAATCCAAACTACATTATATGACCATTTTAACCTAAGTGTTAATTGCTTATTTTAAGGAGCTACAATAAACACTTAGGTTAAAATGGCTACATTATGTAGTGATATATTTAGTAAAATTAGGTGATGTATGAACTTGGTGTCGTTAGAGCATCTAGTGAAAATATAATTCATCTTTGCCAATTAAGCAGCTCTGCAGACTGCGCTTTGCTGCCACCTTGTGGACATAAATATGTAATATCCAACTCAGTTATTTTTTCCATGAGATTAGATAATAATGATCATACTATTAGTAAATGCGTACTACACGCATGCAGGCCAGGGATTGTTTCTATTCATCAGTGCTTAATTTATTTTTTAAAATATAGATGTTACATATTGGACAATAGTTCACCAGTAGGTGACACTTTTTTGTATTATGATTTCCAAATGTTGATTTAAAAACTGTGGAACACCGGAAATGCTTACTGTGTCTGTGAAAGTAAAAGTCTGACTTACGTCTTATAATCACAAAGACAATAAAAAATAAATAATTACACTCCGTTGAACTAGTACAAATCACTGCAACATATAATGGCGTGTTAAAATTCCAAACCATGCGCAACGCGAGGATTGAAGTGTGTTGGGGGATTTTATTTTGAAACTTAGAACCGGAAGTTTAGATGTTCCTGTATAGTTTGACAGCAGTGCTCGTGGCTTCGCGGTCGCGTGACGATTTTCATTGGAACTTTCTACTACGGCTAGGAAAGAAAAGGCAGAATTTTTTCTGCTTCTCCAATCTGTTGGACGTTTCGCACGAGCAGCGAAAAAAAACTTTAGGTTCAGACGGATTTTTATGAGCCAAGACTAACGAAAAATAAAATAAAAATAATGCTGTTTTAGTGATACACTACTCTGGATTTAAGAAAATAGACTGACAGCATCAAAATACCAGAAGGTACGTCATGTTCACATTGAACAGTTTACATTGTTTTGTGTTCTTAAATGTTCAGCTTCCTTGTTCTTTTTATGTAGCATGTTTTGTTTTGTGGCGTTTAATAATTAGCAGTCGTATAACTTCCTACTATGGCATAACAGAAACATTTCCTTCAGAAACAATATGAAAAAGTATTAAATTTGGCTAACTGGCTAAGATAGTTAGCTCCTGGGACTCAGTGGTCTTTGGAGCTCCTGTATTTTCGGTGTTTTCTTTACTTTCGGGGTGCTTGTTAAACCTATCCTCTTGTTCTTGTTTTTATTTTAAGTGTGTGTGTGTGTGTGTGTGTGTGTGTGTGTGTGTGTGTGTGTGTGTGTGTGTGTGTGTGTGTGTGTGTG
>JAUBOC010000082.1:13962087-13980356 GCA_032275365.1 Anablepsoides cearensis
GAGTCAAATCAAGTATTTCAAGAATCTTACCAAGTAAAATTTTCTTACTCCATTGGCAGAAATTTTTGACCTTATTTCAGTCAAATTTTCAGGCTAACAAGACAAATAATCTGAAAACAGGATTGATATTCTTACACAATCAATTCCTGTTTAGTAAATCAGTCTCAAAAGATCAGATAGATTTTTTTTGGCTGGATATAAGGTTTAAAACTTGTTTTTTTGCAGTGCATATATAATGGAAATCCTAGATGTTTGTCTTAAAGTTTGCACAAGAATTCAAACAAATTTAATGTTTTATTTAAAAAAATCTACATAATAGATTTTTACGCGTGATTACATCAAAGCATTTTATTTTGTTAGATTTAAAGTATTTCCGGTGTGAGCGATCACTTTGACAGCCAGTCTTCTGTTACCGTGGCAACGGAAGATATTTGCTACTGTATGGGTAAAGATGACTGAACGTTTTACTTTGAAAGAGTCTGTTTTGGTTTATTTAGACAGGAGTGGTGGTCTTCAGAAACTTGTAGACGACTGCAAACTTTTAAACGGTACCGTGTTTCAGTTGTGTCGCAGGCTAAAAACTCGTAATTCCACTTTTTAAAGCTAATTAAAATTAGCTTATGTTTGCTCCTATAGACCCCCAGCAAATCGATGCAGTCTACAGGTTCAAGATCAGTGTTAATCCCTCTGATTTAATAGAACTGGATCCTGTTCTGGGCCACTATGTTCTGCACGACCCGCTCAGAGCAACGGTTCTGTTTCAGTCTGTAAGTGGTTCAAGTAGCAAAAAATATAATGTAGCATAAATGATATATTAGCCAAATTAACTGTTAGCATGAACGTCCTGGTTGATTTTTCCAGGTTTGCTTTCTGGCTATAAAGACTCTTTCACTTACTGAGAAAATACAAACAGCGAGTCAGGTATGAGTTATTTCTGCATTTTTACTTTATTCGTTAATGAACAGTAACATTCAGTGTTGTATTAAGTACCATAAAGTGATACTTGAGTATAAGTACATGTATGGTAAAGTTAAAGTCTCTTTTAGGAATATTACTTGCGTCTTTAAGTATTTGATATTTTTTGTACTTAAGTATTAAAAGTAAAAGTATTGATTTAAAATGAGCTGTTAGATTTTCTGTAATGACATTTATTGAGAGGTGACCTCCCCAAAAAATGAAATTATTATTATTTCTTGTTATTATTTAAGAAATTACTATATCCTATTAAAATAATTCATTTATGTTAAAATTTAGGATGCAATGTAAAAATATGAGCAATATTCAAAGAATGTTCTTTTGACATATATTGGTGCTCAATAAAAAAATATTTTATTAAATAAAATTAGGACGCACTAGTCTAGCTGTTTCAGTTTATATACGTGTATCAAACATTTTCCCCAAAATAAAAATCTATCTGAGGGCTGCA
The DNA here is from genome assembly GCA_032275365.1 of Anablepsoides cearensis. Lineage (NCBI taxonomy): Eukaryota > Metazoa > Chordata > Actinopteri > Cyprinodontiformes > Rivulidae > Anablepsoides > Anablepsoides cearensis. The sequence goes on from JAUBOC010000082.1 coordinate 13,963,514, forward strand.
ACTAAATGCAATTATATAAATCATGAAATACAAATACTTCTTAAGTACAGGCCTTTTATTTTTAATGATTATGCTGGAGTGTGACATGATTTGTTTGTGTACAAACTAATGCAGTATCAGAATGTCATATATTTAAATTTTTCATTTAACCACAATTAAATTCACTCTATTTAGTATTCAAAATTTGTATGGATAGTATTTATTACAATAACAAGCTGGAATGAAAACAAGCAAAAATTTAATAAAAGTAACGACTTGCCTTTTTTTTTTTTTTTTTTTTTTTTTGATGTAAGGAGTAGAAAGTTCAGATAATTGTGTGAAAATGTAAGAAGTAGAAGTAAAAAGTAGGCTGAAACAAGTAAAGTACATATACCCAAAAATTCTACTTCTGTACAGTAACAAAGTATTTGTACTTAGTTACTTAACAGCTCTGGTAACATTGTGTTCTGGTCACATTAAGGTAAATGTCACACTGACTTTTACAAACCTGCCTCCATTCCCCGAGTACACGCTGGACCTCTGCAGCTTCCCCCGTGCCTATGGTCCTATGAGGCCTGTCTCCATGGAGGGAGTGGTCATTGCCATGACAAGAATAACAAAGTACACCCAGGGAGCCAGGTTCCTCTGTACTAATGATGACTGCCCCTGCTCTACAGGTACAGCTCAAACTTACATTTGTTAAACGTGTTTTGATTTTAAGGAGCTAATCATTCTGACTTTCTTGCAATTTTTATCTTTCCATAATAATTTTATGGTATACCATGAACTGCTCATTTATTTTGCTTATTATGCTACTAACACTAACTAGCTGTACTGGATATAAAACCGTTTGCATCCATACACAACAGACAACATGGCAAACAGATCATTTTATTCAGTTTTTTAGAACAATTTCTTTATAGTCTGTTGTAAGACACTTTTTACAGTTCCTCTAATAAAAGGTTTTAGAAGTGGTGGGCACAGTTCCCCTAAAGCACTAACTGAGATCTATAAATGTTATTGATCAACATCAATGTTAACAGCTGAGAGTGAAAGCTGTCACATTTTGTTCATGTGTGTCACTAATCTACTAGGTGACAATAAATTAACAATATATGAACCCAAATCCAGCTGTGGAAGGTCAATGATAAGTCTTAAGAGAGCAACATGTGACTCATGTTGTCTGTTGAAGAATGTTTATGGGTTGACTGGGTTTTTTTAGTGCTTTAGAATTAGCTTTTGCTAAAATTTTCAGTGCTTTAGAATTAGGGGACCTAAATATTTGAGTTAGTGCTTTAGGACTAGTGGAACTAATTTTTAGATTAGTGCTGCCCACCACTGGCTTTTAGTAGTGATATGGTCTTGCAGTGGTTCCCAATGTTGGGGTTGGGAGGCCATGTTGGGCGAGGTGGGGTCTTGAAAAGATTTTCAGAAATAATTTCATTTAAAGTTTCTAATAACATTTTTTTACTGAGTTGTTACAGAGGAGTGTGGTTAAGATTGTTAAAATGTGCCCTTGTTTATTTGATCTGACTTCAATGTATATCAGCCAAATATAGTTGGAGGCGCAGGTCTCTGCTACTGTCATTTTACTGGTCAAAAGCTCCAAAAGTTTGGGAACCACCGTTCCAGGGTTCCACCACATCCGAGTCCACGCACCTGGAGCCACAGAGTCGGCCACAGTGAGAAATGACTTCATCTGCATGATCTGCAGCTCCCAGCTGAAAGAGGACGTGAAGTTCAGAGTTTTAGGAGGTGAGAGTTGCTGATTGTGTTGGACCCTGTGCATTGTTGTATTGTGTGTGAATATGTCGAGTTATTTTTGGAAAACAGACAAACAGCTGGTGGAGCTGATCCACGTTAAAGCGTTAGAGGTTCTGAGAGGTCATCAGCACGGCTCATTCAGATACCAATCTGTCACTCTGTTTCTGAGAGGTAAGTCTGCAAATCTATGAACATACAGGTCATATCTAATTTGAGTAATAAGGTTACAACATATATATAGAAAAAATACGTAAAATAAAAAGAGTCACAATGCAGACTAAACACCAGCTGTTCACATCAGTGACTCTTTTAACAAAAATACACAACAATCATTTTACCAATACAAAGCTGACATTTCCATAAAGGTTAAAACCCCAATGTTCTTCTGCAAACAGTATTTTGTGCTTCTTAGCATCACAATCAAAACACCTGCATTATAAAATGTGTGCAGACATGAAATCATTTTCTATTAATGTCTGAAACAACGCTACAAAATTAGTCAAGTCTTCCTACCACAAACCAGGAATAAACACTGAAATAGTTTCATGTGTTTAAGAGATAACATTAAATAAATCATACCAATGAAGGTCGTTATTATCCTTAATACTGAACTTTTGTTGTGTAAATACTTCCGATTTTTAGCGCATTGTAGCCGATCCTTTTTAATGAATACTTTACTGATTGGGGAACATAGTTTGGTTCTGACTGATCAAAGTATAAAATAATAAATGAATATCCTCCAAATAACAGTGTATTATTTGTTTGTACAGTCAGATTTTCTTTTTTACACTCCCTCCCTGGTTACCTTCTATTTATAGTCACATCTATTGTGGTTAACCATTCATATTTGTGGTTTTCTAACTGTCTGCAGCATGAACGTACAGACAGTTTATAAGTATATTTTGGAACAGCCAGCTGTGCCTTAAGATATTAAGCATTTCTGTCCCCTCTAATAACAATGTCCTGGTAGGACCCCTGAGAGGTTAGCAAATCTCAGCCCCAGGAATAACATATTCTGTTGACCCGGTCCTGTGGAGGAACTCAATACAGCAGGTTCCTGTTACTAAACATATATGTTAATAGGTGCATGGAACACTCATTAGTTAGCTGTGCTGTTCACACACAGAGAATTCTTTGTTCCGAGTGCCTCGTTCTGTTTGTCTTGGCAGAGCTTGTTAGGGGTGTGCATGTTTCTGTTTCAGGGCAGCGGAGAGCAGCCTCTGAATGTTTTTGCTTTGTTTCTGTTGCTCGCGCACAGATGAGCTGTGTAACTCTGTGAGAATCGGACGACTCTACAAGGTGATAGGCATTCCTGCTCTTGTGCATCAGTGGCCAAACATGACCTGGAGCGTAGAGGCAAACAGCATCCAGCTGTGGGAGGCGAAGGGTACTGCAGAACTGACCCGACACGTCTCCTTTCTGCTGAACATGGATCGTCCACATATTGAGCTTTATTGTACTTAATCATTGTAAGCTTATTTAAACAGAAATTATGTTTACTAACTCTCTTTATAGATTGCCCTAAAGTTTCCCCCAGATTCCAGCAGCTGTTGAACTGGACAGCCTCTTCTCCCTGGAGGTTCTCCGCCATCGTAGCTCACTGCTTTGGGTTGGACCTGGCTCCTCCTGGTTTATACAACACACTGAAGCTGGGTCTGCTGCTCAGCTTGGTGCAGACCAGAACTGATGCAGAGGACGAGTTTCACAGCTTGGACGTCCTCGTTGTCACAAGCGATGCGCTCATACTTGACAGGTGAAACTCATTTCGCAATCCTGGATCACAAATCCCGATCCACTTCAGTCGGGTCTACTCTCATTGGACCAAACCAGTCGTGAAGCAACTTTGATTATCCTCTTTACTTCTTTTTGTCAGACTGATGACCTACAGCTTGAGTTTGGTGTGCCGTGGAATAAGACATCAGGCCTCAGGGGAGATGTTTACATCTCTGTCCAGAGACGATCACGGAGCAGGGACCGCTAACATCCACGCTGGTTCTGCTTTACTTGCTACTGGGGGTATTTGCATGCTGGGAGATCTGGGCAGTTATAAAAAGGACAAACTGGATCACATTCAGTCAGGTATAGAACTCAAAAAGAAGTTTCTGACAGCTGTAGAATAGTAGGATAATTTGACAAACTAATGTAGCAGACAGATGACCATCTGCTACAGAAACATGTTTTCTGTCTTTATTTTCAGTTCTGGAGAGCCACTCTGTGTCCGTGTTCATCCCTGGAAAGAAATATGGCGAGGATGCCGACCAGCAGCTTTCCTTTCCAGTACAGTGCAGCTTTTGGGGCCTTACACACTCCTCTCAGTGTTCTGGGAGGGCAGACTCTTCTGTGCTGGGAACTGCAGTGAGTTTAATAATATTTAGGGTCATACTTGTTTATAGCAGTGCTATTGAGATCTAAATCTTGTTGTGAGCAGGAACTGGGTCCTGTACCAGCCCAGTTTGCTGAAGCCTTTGGCCTCGTCATTCAATGCGGAGACAGGGTTGGAGAACAGGCCGTCCATGCCCAGAGTGTCCACACCCTCCAACAGGCAATGCAGCCTGGAACACAGCCCTACCCATCTCACTGGGAGTTCTCAAACCAAGACTACAAAGAGGTTAATCAAGATTTAAAAGAAAAAAAAAAGTTATTTGCATTGCTTTGAAAAATAGAAAATGCAGTTTCTGTTATTCTCTCCGGCAGCTGGTGGCTCATTGCCAAAATTTGCAGGTGGAGCTCGGCTGCGAAGCAGAGAAATTGATTCATGGTTACTACATGGCGAGTCGCCGAGCTCGGACCCAGAGTCAGGGCGTCAAGATTTCTTTGGCTTCCATCAAACTACTGTAAGCATTTCTGATGCAATGCCACTGCCACCCAGTAGATGGAGCTCTAACCCAGACATTGCTCCTAATGGCCATTTTTCACTGAATTATGACAATTGTTTACAAATCTCTTCCACTGTGGTGACATTAATGTGGAACTTAAACTATGAAAATAAATCCGTTTTCCGTAACCAGACAGGACAAGCTACATTAAGCTCTAAGTCTTAAAAAATACAGTTTACATTTTTTTATCCACTTAACTCCTAATTAACATGATGTATTCAACCAGATTTAAAAATGGCTTCCAGTATGAGTGGAGTAATTTGTATTTTGCAGACTCTCCTTGGCTGAGGCCCACTGCAAGTTATGCCTGAGAAATCGAGTCCTGGAGGAAGATGCTGTGGTTGCTGTGCTCCTGTGTGAAAACTCAGTCACTCTCAAGCATGGTAGTTATTTATCACATCTCCTTACATGGAGGTAGCACAATGTTGTAACCAAACTATTTTAAAAACTTGAAAATGTACAGTTTACATCTTCCATACTGCTATTACAGCATAATTTATTATAATAGGCTGTATTACTTTTTATTCTGCATGTGTTTCTTACAGGGGCCTCAGCTCTCATCATTCCACCTGATGCAGTGTTTCCTTGTGACATGGGAGACATGGAGGGTTTGCAGAGGAGAGACACAATCCTGGATGAGCTCCACCAAAATATTTTACGCTTCATTTATACCTACGCACCTGGAGCAGATACGTACATCACAGAGGAGTGATACATCAGATTTGAGAAAAAACAAAAAGACAGAAACAGAAGTTTCTTTTGCTTCCAAAATTTATTATTGGAGACAATCAAATTTAGAGAAAACCTTGATATCAAATTATAATTCACACAACAGAAACATTTAAAAATATCAAAGACTGTTTTTATTACAAAATATTAATGCAGTTAAAATATTTACATTGATATTTTGAGACATGTGAAACAATGCAGCTGTGACCCAACACGTGTTTCATACTTACCTTCCAAACAAGGCTGAATTTTTCTGACTTCATAACCTTGTCAAAATAAAAAGAAACAGTGAATCAGTTAGGTTAAGCAGTAGGTCATCTGTATGGTTATAAATCTGAGTTTAAGTTCAGTTTGTCACAATTTCAGCAACCCGTTTTAGTCAGATGGGTAAACGGCAAAAAAAGTGAATTCATCATAATTTTAAAATGCAGTTTATAATCTGAAATACTGAAAAACATTAAAACTTCAGAGGCTTTACTCACCAAAGATGAGGCTCTAACATGCTACTTCCTGCAGAATAAAGAGAATTTAGATCAGCTGAATTTCAACCTCTAACATTAGAAAGTTGTTTGGGAAAAAAAGGTCAGTTTTTGAAACTCTTGTTTGAAACAATAAAAAAAACTATTTACAGCTGGTACATCAGTTGTCACAATATCACCATGTTTAAATCTGACGGGTAAACGGCAAAAATGTGAACTCATCACTTCTCCAGCTGTATATGACACTGTTGAAACATTTAAACCTGACTTCTATCACATGGCTTTTTAATAGAACTATGTGAGCAATCATGTACCCACATTGGACATGCAAAATGCCCTTCAAAATAATATCACATGTAAAAAAAATAAAAGACGACGACTCACCTTATAGGACAAGAGATTTATGATGCTTGGAAAACACAGGAGATCTGAATCATTGGGAAAAATAGATAAGTTATTTAAATCAGAAACTACATACATTTTTTCTATTTTTATTTAAATATGCTGATGTTTCAGTTAGTCACAAAGTCACCATTTTATTGTCTGATGGGTAAACGGCAAAAGGTGATCTCATCATTTCAGAAGTGAGAACCAGAATAAAGCCAGAGGAGAAACACCACTTACATTAGCATGTAGAGAAGACGTTTGTCATTTCCAGTGATTATCCAGCACCTCATTTCTGGTCCTGAAATGAGAAAAAACATAAATACCATGAGGGCACATTTAACTGAAAATTGTACCTTTTTCTTGGACTTCTGATTATGGCTCAACAAAACTAGCATCTTCCACAGTGCTCTTGTTTTGCTTTAAGTGCTCTACCTTACAACTATTGTCTTTAATGGAAGAGATGCCACAGACTTTGAGCTTGGATGATTAAAGTGCACTGAATGGTTAGCCAATATAATGCGGACAGATGACTGATCACCTGAAGGTCAAAGGGTGCAGTCTAACACAGCTTGGAAGCACAGCCAACATGGCAGATCTGAGGGGCAGGTTCAACAGCAGGTCACAACCTTTGAAATGACCTCACGTCCTTTGAGGGTGGCGGGGGCCGCTTCTTCACAGTGAAACATTGGTGGGCCGACTTCCCTGACCAGGGTTTCAACCGATGACCTCTCAAAATCAAAACCGAGCCACTCGGCAAGCTTTATGACACAGGGGACATTATTTCCCCTCTTTTTTTTTTACCTGTCCAAAAATGATTTATTGTTGGACTTCAGGGATAAGACCTGTCCATTCTCAAAGTCATTATGACACCAATCGTCACGCAATATTACAGTAAATTATTTTGTGGACAGTTGATAGATAACTGAATTATTTTGTTTTTACCTCACATATTCCTTCAAATATATACAAGAATGTAAAAATATTAATGTCCAATCAAACCCTTAGTGGATATGTGGCTAAATGACATGACTGTTTTGCACTACATTGTGTACACCTCTTCCAAAATGAGCCCAAGTATTAACTATTTTCTAATAACTTACAATTAAAGCATTCTTCATCATATTCAGGAAAATAGATTAAAGCAGGTCTAAATCCAGACTGTCCTATCCTGGTCCTCAAGTGCAACTATCCTGCATGTTTGAGGTTTTCCAACTCCAGCACACCTGATCTGAATAAAAAGGGTGATTAACAGGCTTCTGCAGAACATGAGGTAATTAAACACTAAATCAGGTATTTTGAAGCACAGAAACAATTAAACTATGAGCTCCTAAAACATGAGCATCAGTCTTTGCAGACCTTCAACAGCATTAGTGACTAAACCAGTCAATTTAGTTGAGAAAATAGTTATTGAGTATAAATTATATTTTCTTTTCAAAAATGAGAGTTTAGGTTCCTGAGACAGTCTTTCATCCTGATGTTATTGTTAGCCAGATGTGGAGCAGACCAACACCACACCCTTTATCACGTTGCTGGTTTTTGTGAATCTAAAGTATTTGGTTAAATTAGGATAAACATACCCCAGATCTAAAACGTTTTCACATATCCAAACTTTAACGCAAGACTTGAACTGTTAAGATTGCATCAGATTCTGACCGCGTGGTGAAACCCTGGCCCTCTTACCATCCACATCCACAAATGTATCAGGCTGTGTAATCTGACTTTTAAAAATGTACAAATCTCACCCTGCACTGTTGTAACTGGCCTGCTTGTTTTCGCTTTAATTCACGAAACAAAAGAAGTAGTTTGACACAACTAAAAGAAAACAGCCTAGCCACGCTCCACTAAAACACGTGGTCGGGATGCTAACTATGCGCCAATTACACACATTCAAGGGATATTTAAGTGGGGTAAAAACACCACCTACTATATTTTAAGATTAACCAACAAACACACAATGAAAATTCACTATAGCTCACCTGTAGAGATATTAGAATAGCTGCACGGCGGCACTGATGCTCCTCACACGACGATCCACGTTAGAGAGAAAGAACTTCCGGTATGTGCTCAGTCTGCGCACCAGAGCTGCGCAGTGCACCACATGAAACCCACAGCAGACTTTATGCGTTTTCACAAGTACAAAGATTCATTAGCTACAATTGTTTTTTGGTGTTTTTATATACAAAAAAAAAAAAAAAGTTGACAACGGCTTGTAGCCGAAACCCGTCCTGTCCTTTTGCCCTTATTAAATTTAATATATTTTTTGAAGTGCTGGTTATCCCATTTTTTTATTTTTATTTTATATTTACTCACAAATTTAAGTTTATAAATTAAATTAAATATTCTTTTTTTTCTTTTTTTTTTCTTTTATGGGCTATTCACAGATGAAAACATTTTAGCCATAATTATCATCTTGATTTGATTAAAGTTTTAATCAAAAGAATAAAATAAAACATAATTTATTGTTTCCCCCCCACTGAATTGTTAAGAAATTTAAATGGATTTAGTTATTTAAAAAAGAAAAATTTGCACTTTTTATGTAATGGTTTTTTTTTTCAAACACAATTTGCACATTAATACAAATAAACCTGTTTTATTTTCTCTATATAACTTTTTTCCCTTCCTTATGTGACCCATCACATCGAAACGAGGATTAAGTCTAAAAGTGGTATATGAAGAAATAGGCAAATATAGTGTTTTTTGGCAAAAATAATAATAATAATATAGTGTTTTGATTTTGCAAAAATTGCATTTTGTCAAAATATAATAAATGAATGCCTTATCAGTGTATCATTTGAATGAATTGTCTGAAATATAATCCTAAATCAACAATTTGAAGCACTTTTTTGAGCAGTAGCAACAAAAAACCTGATTTTGAGGAAAAATGCCTTTAAAATTTTGAGAGTTTCCACGTGAGCTAGCAAAGATTTGTTTCTTTTCAGCTGGGAAATCTCAATATTCAAACATAATTTGAGGTTTCCTCTTCATAAGGACATCAAAAATTCCTCATTAAAGTTACATAAAATTAGGATTCAGACCAAATATGTATGTATTATCGTAACCAACAAGACAAATTAGGTCCTATATATTTATATATCACAAAATATAGCATTTAAAGCCAGACATCTTAAAATGTAATTAGGTAATTTTGATCAAATTTGACTTAATCCTCTTTTCGATATGATGGGTCACATATGCTGTAGTCTGATTTCCTTTTTTTTTCTTTTACAATTTTTAGAAATGCACAGAATTCTCTGTTGTTTTTGACTTTGTTATTATCCCAAAATACCCACCAAAATATTAGCAGCAAGTAAATACCATTAGGCCTAAGCAAATAATTGCTTTTAATGTGACTTTTTTCTTGAAAATGCCTTTTTGTTAAAACTTTTGAAGACATTTTGTATTGTTCAGTAATTTATTAAAAAAAAAACATTTACAAATCATGCATGTAAAAAAAACCCAGAGGGAACATGAGATGAGGAGCTTCCATTGTGGCCTGTCTGACAGACCACTTCACATGACAGATGTTAAGTTATTCACACATGCATTTAGTGCAAATGTCTCCAGTCAAAGTGCACAGCTCATGCATGACGGGGCTCCACGGATTTTCTGCAAATATCATACCTGGGACATGTGTGGAGCTGCAGGATGCACACAGAACGAGCCAAAAATAACAACACAGGAACCTAAAACATGCATTTTTTATACAATAACAATAATATATTAATTTACATAGTTTTCAAATTGTTGGGCTTCAGTGGAAATATACAATCAGATAATATAGACACGAGCAAACACTCCCACATAAAAGATTACTGGGAGGTAGAGGATGATGGGCCTTGGTTCTCTGATTCTGAAGGATTGCTCAGGAACTGCCCAGTCGCTCCCACGTACAACCTGGATCGCATGGGCCATTTCTGTGGAAAAACGATTTGATTTGTTAACGAATTCACCTCTACAGGCCCGGGGATTTTAAAGTTGCATCACTAAAACAGTATTGTTTTTTTAGAGCGTTAATTTAATTATTTTTGTATTTAATTGGCCCAAACTGCTGCACAGGTTAAAAACTAATTTCTGTGACGTCATGATTGTGACTGACCTTTACTGGGTGCAGGTAGCCGTCACCTTTCAGGGAGTGTAACGCCTCCGTTTGTTTGTTCTCTCCGTCCTCCGCGCCTTCCTCTTGGAGGGTTCGGGTTAAATGGGCGATATATGTGGTGGCCAGAATCAACACGTCCAGTTTGGAAAGCTTGGTGTCCGGCGGCACCGACGGCAAAGTCTTTTGGAGCTCCAGGAAGGCGGTCCTCAGGGTCTGCACCCGGCTCCTCTCGCGCGCCGCGTTCGCCGCCGCCGGACGGCCTCTGCCGCCGAGCCCGCCGCTGCCGCTGCCCCCGCCGCCGGCGTGGAGCGCCCCGCGGGCCCGGTGGAGCTCCCGGCGCCGACCGTCCGGACTAGGGCTGGAGCTCGGACTGGAAGCGGGGCTGTCATCCGCCGCGGTCCCGGAACAATTACTGCTGTCCATCAGGAGCGTCTGACTTCCAACCATAAAAGTGCGCCTACAGACCTGGAGATTGAATTAAAATTAATAACTTATATGATTTACCTGCCAGTGTATTAGGCTATTTTATTAAAAGTTATTGCAGGGAGTGTTTTTTCTAGTCTATGAAATTATATAATCTCTGTTCTGTTCGTTATAATTCCTGTCAGACAAGTTACCAAAATATAAAGTTTAAAATAAAGTTCACCTCGTATATTTGTCTTGAAAAGCGTCATGAAGACAGTCCAGGACAGAGAAGGTCCTCCTCCAGTGTGCGTCCTCGGGCGCGCGCAGCAGCATCCAACCTCTCACCTGTGTGCGTAAAAGTCTCAGGAGCTCCTCATTTATTGGACACGTTTTTTCCCCCCTACTCCGACGTATAGCCTAATTAATCACTCCCTCACAGCGGAGAGGAGCTCTGCTCGTTGCTGGGCTTGTCCCGTGTGAGGGGGCAGCGCGGGGCTCGTGCTCCCCCGCCAGAGGCTGGACTCTCTGCGGCTCTGAGACTCGGACGGCAGAGTCCCTCTCTAATTGGCTGCGAACCCGACACTGCTGCGTGGTTTTCTTCCCTGCGTGGGCCTATTATAAAAAGTTGGAAAGGGAGGACATTTGGTGAGAAATGACCTTAAAGGAATGTTTATTGCCTGCATGCATTATAAGTTTTATAGCTTCATTTATCTCATGCAGTCAGAGTGTTAGTATGACCATCACATCAAATTTTAGCTAAAAACCTGCAAAAGTTTACCTAATTTTAATAACATTTGTGTTTTCACAGCTGAGACAGCCATCTTGATCAGGGTTGGCAGCACTAATCTAAATATTAGTTGCACTAACCCTAAAGCAACTCAAATATTTAGTCCCCCTAATTCTAAAGCACTAATATAATCCAATTGATCCATGAAACATTCTTCAGTCAATATGAGACAATATTTACTGTGTGCAGAATATTGTCACTTAGTGCTCATGGCGGGCCAAATGGGAGTCACCCGCAGGCCACATTTGGCCCGTGGGCCTTGAGTTTGACTCGTGACCTTGTAGATAAGTGACACATATGAACAAAATGTATAACTGTGAACAATAATGTTGATCAATACCATTTAAAAAACTCAGTTAGTGCTTCTAAATTTAGCAAGGGCTAATCCACTAATGATTAAAAAAATAGCAAAAGCCATAAAGCACTAATCAAGAAATTAGTTCCCCTATTAGTGCTTTAGGGGAACTGTGCCCACCACTGTGTCCACCTAATGAATATCGCCTGAAAGTGTCAATAAAATCCCTTCAGTGCTCATGAGATATTTTGCTAACAGACAAAACAGAGCTGATTTTGAATAGTTAAGGCAACTATTTTAAATAAAGATCTTGTGCAATCAGTTGGCCCTCAGAATCTAGTGAGGGATCAGTCTCAGCTACTACCACACCAAATGTTAGTTAGGTGAATATCTTTAAAACTGGATGAGTTGTCACAATTTTTGTGTTTTTTTAACATCAGTGGGGGCCACCTTTAATATGACGAACTCCAAAAGCTAATGAGCTTTAAATGATCATCCCATGATTGATTTCTGAGAGTTTTGTTCAAATCTATCCAGACGTTCATGAGATATTTTGCTAACAGACAAACACACACAGATAAAGAAAAATAAAAAAGAGAGATCTGTTCGCAGCAGTTGTTGAAAACAAACTGGCACGTGAAAGACGAGACGCAAAACATTTTTTGAGGAGCTGCCAGCTCATTGGAGCAGCTAATAAATAAACCCGGGCGCTGCAATCAACAGGCAGGCGTTCAGGACATTTTTTCCTGAGACTCCCTAAATTAATCATTCTGATTTCCAGGGCTCCAGACAGAGATGTCGGCGAATTAATGAAAGGAATTATTCATATTATGTATATTCTCAGACTGCTCTCAGTAAACATTGTTTTTGTAAGGATGGGGTAACACTTTCGCTCGGGGCCACTATAATTAAAAAGTGAAGTTAAAGAAGGTTAAGTAAGCTTGTTCCCTTAATTATCCTGCATCTTTCAGGGGTTACACGCGCCCATGTGGCTCCTGAAATCCCATTCAGACACTTTGAAACAATTGCAGATAATAAATGTTTTGTTCCTGCTGAGTCATTTGTCAGAGTTGTTTGAATAGGAGCGCGTGTTGTTAGCTTTGGATAATGTAAAGACTTGTAACAAAAGGGCAACACGATCATTTAGTTTGTGCCACTCTGCATCTAACGCTTCACTTATTTACCCAAAATGAATTCTGAAGAAAAAACTCATAAAATATTACAACTCCTTGCAAGAAACATTCTGAGTTGTGCAAATGATTTATGTCTGCAGAAACTATCAATTTAATCAGAGCTAAACCAGCTTTAAATACGAGGGAGAAATGATTTTTAAAGCATTGTACTCTCAGGTTATTTATAGGATCTTGTTCAAATGAAATCATGACAGAGACAATTTTTAATTTTTAATGGCCGATGAGAGCCATTAACGTTTAATTTCAGAAAAACAAGTGTGAGCAAAAAAACATTAGTTTGTATTGAGGGGTGGCCAAATTAAATTATAATAATAATTGTGACAAATTTGAAGAGCGTTTTTGTTAAAATATTATATAATATTATAAAATATATAATTATTAAGAAATAATGTTAAGGATCATTTTTTTTATTTCTAAATAAAATTTCTGAATAAAAGAGACGTTATAGAAGTTGACAAAACAAAAGAAAATAAATGGAAATAAAATAAAATGATATGAGGCTAGTTAATGTCTTTTCACTTACTAAATTTGTTGATAATTACAGGATCTGAAGGATCTATAACCGTTTCAAAATTTATTACACTGCATAGAAATTCTTTGTGTGAATGTTTCCACTCAGCATCGTTTTTTTGTTTGTTTTTTGTTAAAGTCCGATTATTAATAATTAAAGAAGGTCGGGGTAGACTTGAGTGAGGTGCGGCACTGACACATGGCTGTGGCTCCCCCCTCGGCACGCTTAGTGGAGCTCTGGATGTGACCAGGATGTGGATACTGACCCCTGTTCAAGTCATCTGGAACACAAACAAAGTCAGATACACAGAAGAAATCCAATATTAGCAACTTCTTTTTTTTTAATCCAAAGGCAGCACATTATGCAACCGTTTCTGTTTTTTTTATTAATAACACTAAAAGATGATTTTGAGTTTTAAGGCAATACAAGTCTAGAATTAAGCCTTTAAAACAAAACAGAAGTGAATTGGTAAACTGTAAAGTGATTATAAACAATAATCTGATCACTTACTTGTTAAAAAATATGGAATCAATGATTCAGGCAGCATCCGATTGTTGGTTTTTTTCTTCCTGGCTTCTTTTGATGTTTTCCAGTTAATGAGAAACTGTCTGGTTAAGTCATTAATTTCCTTTCCATCAAGGATCTCTAAATAAATATTCATTTAAAAAGAGAAAAAAAAGATTGTGTTTGTTTTATTTTTTCATTTCTTTTTTTTTATCTTTACCAAAAAAAAAATGTTATTTACAGTAATGAAATGTTACCGAGTCTCGTGCTCGCTGTAATAAGTCTGTCTCTGTACTTTGGTTGTTTACACACAGGATTTCCACTCAGATCCAACCGGAGCAGCTGAGGCCAGAGGCTGAGCACGTCCTCCAACTCCTGCGAACACGCAGAACACAGAAACATCAGCTTTTAACGTGTCGTGTTTTAACCGCTACCGCTTCAAACGGGAGTTCACAGCAACAGAACGGGAACAAAGTGATGCACTATTTGCGATAATAAAAGACAAACATGAGATAACCCTTCAAAAGACACGGTAGAAGTGAAGGTTGAAGTGAAGCACGAGGTCCAACAGAATGTGCAGAAACAACACATCAGTCTGTTTTAATCAAGAGTGTCGCCGGTGTCGTGTGACTATAAGTTTTCTCCTGGGGCAGCGCGAGGCTGGCTCCTCCAGCAAGTTGCCTGCAGTTGTATGTTTATCTAAAGGCACATTAATCCAAGCCTGGAAATATGAATACTCTCTGGACACGCTCTGATTGTTCATTGCCTTCCTGTCTTGGCCAAAGCGCTTCCACTTTTCCAGCCCGAGCTGCAATCAGTTCAGAGGGGACCCCTGAGCTCCACGCGCTCCCAGGCTTTGATAAATGATCGTGTCAAGGCCGTCACTCAGAAGGCCCTCACTGAAGAGGAGCCCTGCGCCAAATTGCCCCCACCACCACACGCGGGGGGTCGTGGGGAGCAGCGGAGGCTGGATACTCACTACGCTCAACTGGTTCTCTCTGGACTGAGCTAATGACGAGGCGGTTATGAGCCAGAGTTTGACCAAAGCTTCGATTCCTCTGTCCTCTCTGCCCCGCGCTCAGCTAACAGCCTCCAAAGATGCTCCCCCATTTGTCACCCCGGCTGACTGCCTGTCATAATCTATTTTAAAAAATCCATAATGTTTCTGCAGGATATTTCACCAAATGGTGCAACTAAGCAATCGATCCTGCAGAGAGCTGTCTTTGCAGAATCAATGGTGGCAGACGGCTTGTATAAATTATAGGAAATATTTGCTAGAAGTGACACGTGTACGACAATTACCTCAATCAACAGTCACAAAAAATATGTACAACTCCAATACTGGGACGCTGTGTAAAAGGTACATACAAGCTATGTGCACTGATTTGTAAATCTCATAAACCCATACTTTAGTTTCTTGTAAATTTTATTTATTTTAGGAAAAATATAATGACAATATTTAACTTGATGACAATTAATCATTTAGGATCTGACACCAGCTGCTGGAGGTTTTAGAGGGAAATATTGTCCCATTCTTGTCTGTAGATATCTAGCTGTTCTACAGTCCTGGTTCTTTGCTGGACTTTTTTTGTTTTGCAGGATGTTGTTCTAAATCCTGTATGTTCTCTTCTGCATTGATGGTGCCTTTCCAGATTCATAAGCTGCTCATGCACCTCCATTACCATCAGAGAAGCAGGCTTTTGAGCTGTGTGCGTATAACAGGCTGGATGGTCCCTCACATCTTTAATACGCAGGACTTGGTGTCTGTGGTTTCCTGACCAGAGAACCATTTTTCACTTTGGTTTTAAATATTTTTAAATGAGCTTTGGTCCAGAGAAGACAACTGTGTTCAAATTCAGGGGCTGCATCTTCTAAAGGCTGAATTTGTCGTCTGCTTACATCCCAGCGCCGCGTCGGAGGCTATCCAAATTCAAAGACTCCTCCGATGCGGCCCACAAATGTGTCCTCCTTTTCCTCTGATTTGAGGGTCAGGTTTGATGGATCCTTCTCGGCCCATAATGCACTGCGGGCTGACTGTATATTTTTTTAGAAAGACTGTATATTTATTTCATGATAATATTGGCAGACGAAACGAGAATAAGGGGTACAGTTTTAAATAAAAATCTGGTGTATAAAAATTTAAAGTTTAAAAGTGGTTGTGTTGTTCATGATTTGTATAGACATGTTTTTAAATATTATTCTTGTCAGAAATCAAATAAATTGGGTATAGCAAAATAAACGCGCATCTACAGCAGGTCTATTAATTCTTCAAATATTGCCTTTAAGCTAATTTTGTTGTTTTATGATATTAATATCCCTAATATATTAATATTTTGCTCATTTTGATCTATTTTTGCTTCTGTTTAGTGTCACCATGGCTGTTAGGCAACAGGACATACGTCGAGGTAAAGGTGGGACTAAAGCGGAAGACTAGACTAGACCCAGCCCACCTAGACCGGGTCCTTTGAAGGATCCAGCCCCTGAATTTGAACACAGCACATCCCTGGATGGTCTTCACCTTAAGCTTCTTCTTTGCATGATAGAGCTTTAACCATCATTTGTGAATGGCACAATGAACTGTGTTCACACACAATAATTTATGGAAGTGTTCCTGAGCCCACGCAGTGACATCCAGATCACATAATACTGACATCCCAACCATGTTGCCTTCCATCTTTATTTACATTCTTCAAAACAACTTTTCTTGGAATTAGGATTGTATGTCAAAGAGGAAGCTGCAGAAATGGTCAGTTAAAAAGTACTTTAAAGTACCTGTGACATGCCTATCCTTCAAATACAAAAAGTCAAAGAAAACATCTTTATACTTAAGAAAATTGG
>JAUBOC010000082.1:13996510-14012175 GCA_032275365.1 Anablepsoides cearensis
TCACTTTGGCTGAGCCAAATTCAAAAGAAAATAGGCCAGTTATGTGACAAAATGGGTAAAATCATGTTTACTATGTCAAGTATAAAGATGCTTTCTTTGACTTTTTGTATTTGAAGGATAGGCATGTCACAGGCACTTTAAGCTTTATTTATTCTGATGTAAAATAAGTCTTTGCCTTGCTCTCCAGTAGAGGGCTCCCACGGCAAGATGTTCAGTTATTTATCTTTGTATTTTACTTTTTAGAGGATCTCCCTTTGCAACTGAACGTCTTCACGCAGACACGTCCAAGCAGAGGAGAGAGAGTGTCCTGAGATACCAAGAAGCACTTAAACAGCAGGTGAAAATGTTGCATCTGAATGTTTTTTTTTTTTTAAACGGGGCACGGAGGCCTGAGGACACGCGTTACAGCATTTCATTTCTCCAGATCCAAGAGAGAGAAGAGCAAAAACGAAGAGAGAAGGAGGAGAAGGAGCGACGTGACACAAAGTCAGAGGCTGAGATGATGACCTACGACCCCTGGGGGAGAAGCGGAGGAGGTGCTCCAATTAAAGACCAACATGGAAACCTCATTAGTAAGTTCTACTTTATTTTTAATTATATTTTCTGAAACCAAAGCTATATTTTATGATCTGTTTTAGGTGTCCATAAATGTGTCTCTGTTTCCAGGTGATTTGAAACAAATGCACATAATCAATGAAAACCGAATGTTGAGTCCAAGAGGAGCTGGTTCTCCTTTTCCTCATCAGCTCTCAGTCTCAGGTATCACTTTTTTTATCTCTCACACCGTGGCAAAAGCTCATCCCTGTAATTAAAGTATTCCAATTCAGTGCGCATTTCTGTGTGTTTCCTTGTGTCTGAAGCAGGGTGCAGCCACCCTCCACAGCAGCCCCACACTCAGGACAGGTACAAAGAAGAGCTGAAACGACAAGTAAGACTGATGGAGTGGGGCAGGAAATCCTGAATCTAGGATTCCTCGCAGATTTAAATGTAATCTTGATTTTTCAACAGATGGAAGAAAACAGGAGAAGGCGTGCAGAGGAGCAAGAGATTCTAAGGACTGCAGCGGAGAAGGACGAGAAGCGTCTGGAGGAGGAGAGGGCTCGCATACTGCAGCAGTACGAGGAGGAGCAGAGAATACAAAAAGTAGCTCAAGTAAAGTTCATACTTTTAAGAAGGCGCTCTAAGTCAGTCCTGTTGTCTTCTCATAGTTTTTATTTTTTAACTTTCTGCAGAACAAAAATCTAAAACATGTCGAACAAGTCCATATGCAGTACACAGAGAAGGTTAAAAGCACTAAAGAGCAAAATAAAATATTACCTCAGAGCGCCAAGGAAAGAGAGGAGCAAACCTCACAGTCTACTCATCAGGTACTGTAAACCTGGAGCGAGTGTTGGAGCTTTATGTTTTGTTTACATTTGATGATGTGGTTACTTTGCAGACCGTGCAGAGACAGCCATCTCCTCCTGTTCCAACCCTGCAGAGGAAACTTACAAATCCTGCAGCATCAAAGCCAAACTCTGTTGTGAGCCAACTCCCTCTAATTCGTGCTAATATTTTCACACGCAGCACGTGATATGGCGGCTCTAAAATGTTTACGACTTCCAACAGGAGCGCTCTTTGTCAGCTCCACATGTCCAGCCCGTGCCGAGAAACATCCCAACGCCACGAGGTGAAAACCTGGCTGCATGTTTTGAAATATAAACGACAACTTTTATATTGGGCGCAAAGTGTAAAAAAATGTCATCAACATATTTAAAAAAATTTAGCTCACTGTTTTTACATTTAGCTAATTTTTTATTTATTTATTTTTTACAAAATGTTAAATTATATTTAAATAATTAATCCTAAATCTAAATGTAAAAGTTAAACCTTAAATGATGAAGGTCACATTTAGGTATTTTGAAACGTAACGCAGCCTTGACTGTTGGTTCTCAGCTCATGTTGTGATGTCATCATCCTGAGACAATAGCATCTGCTAGCAATAAAGCTAAAGCTTCCCTACAAGACATTAAACGTAGAGCTTCACTTCAAACTGCTGGACCACAGGTACCACCCATATTGTTTTCAATGAACACATTTTGAATTTAGATTTTAAATATTATCTTCAGCAGCATTAGAAACATTAGCAGTAGTTAGCATCAGATAACCAGGATGATATCATCCTGCAACAAACATCAACAATGGCCGCTGCTAGCCACCGCTAACCGCCGCCAACGCTGCTAAAGATAATATTTACAATCTAAATTTGTGATGTGTTCATAAAAAACAGTATGGTTGTTACCTGTGGTCCAGCAGGTTGAAGTGCAGCTCATCACCAGCCGTAACTGCAAGTTTGATGTCTG
The DNA here is from genome assembly GCA_032275365.1 of Anablepsoides cearensis. Taxonomy (NCBI): domain Eukaryota; kingdom Metazoa; phylum Chordata; class Actinopteri; order Cyprinodontiformes; family Rivulidae; genus Anablepsoides; species Anablepsoides cearensis. The sequence goes on from JAUBOC010000082.1 coordinate 13,998,853, forward strand.
TAGGGAAGCGTTGGCTGTGTCTCAATTCATGGGTTGTAGCCAACGTCGGTCGCATTTGTTGACCACTTATGTCACTACCCAGCGACATAGGCTATACCAATTTGTCTGCGTCTACAAATGTGGCCGACAAAACTTCAAAAACGTCAGGTGTATCTAAGTAGCCGCCATGGCTAGAATTCATTGCATCGCGAGAAACTTTTCAGCAAATCAAAGATGGCTGACTTTGATAAACCATCGATCGAACTGCATTAGCGCTAGCGACTGCTACTGTCGCAGGATGATGATGTCATAACATGAGCTGAGAACCAACAACAAAGGCTGAGTTCCATTCCAAAATACCGTAGTGTGAACTTTAACATTTACCTTCAACGTTTAAGGTTTAACTTTTACAGTTAGATTTAGGATTTAATATTTAAATGCATTTTTTATCATTTAAATTTAACATTTAGTAAACATGATCTAAATGTAAGAACTGTGAGCTAAATAACAAAAAAAATGTTAGTGGAAATATTTTAATACTCAAAAAGTGAGAAATATTGAAAAATATGTTATATAATATATTTTTTTAACATTTCATTTTACACTTGGCGCTCCATACTTTTACACTTCTATGTATCACTCCTGATGCAGGGTCAGAGGGTCAACAGGAAGTGATCAAAGGGCTGTCAGCTCTCCGTAATTTTCTGAAGAAAGAGCAGAGACAGTTGGAGCAGCTGGGTCTGGCGGAGACAAATCCCTCTCACCTGGGCAGGTATATCAGACATCATGTTAGGAGGCAGGGGATTCTTTGCACATAATATACACAGTATTATTTCTAATTTGAATTTACTAACCCAGTACTTTAAGCACCTTGAAGACATCTTCGTAATGTTCAGGGTGATAGAGTTTCTGTGAGTTTTTTTTCTTTTGTATGTTTTGCTCACGGACAGAAGACGACTCAGAATAGATGCCTTTGAAGCTGCAAACAAGGAATCTATTCATCCATTATCTAGAAGTCCTGCTTCTGCAAATGCTGAAAAACAAAACAAGAAAATTCAAAATGGAGGTACTGAAACAGATTGTAGAGCGAGAGCAACAAATCTGACAGTTTGATATAAAACGATTGAACAATGCTTTAGTTTTAAGTTTTAGTTGATTCAGCGTCTGTATTTCCAACAGCATCAAATCAGACTTTTCAATAGAATGACTATGTTCAAGGAGAATACACACATTAACAGTTTTCTCTGTAATTACTGTCATTTGCATTTGATTTTCTCTCTTCTCCTGCAGACTTTTTGGATTATCAACCAAGCCATTATTATCCTGTAAGTAGTAATCACATTATGTTTTTTACATCATTGATCTGAAAACCTAATGAAGTGCTTCCTGCTTGGATTGTTTGTCTTATTGCTGTCTGTGTTTGTGTCTCAGAGGAGGAAACCTGCAGCTTTCATCCCCAGAAACGCCTCACTGCCGTTTGAGGCGGCTTTCACAGGTGAGCCAGGCTGAACGACTTCTTTACTTTTCCTTCTTGGTCCTCACATCATGTTGACACAAAACACATTTAGATGTTTTTCTTTTTTTTCGCAGCGGTGAGGGTTTATTTTGTAAAAGGTGACAGGTTTTGGTGCGTCTGCTACTTCCAATTTAGCTTGTTTTTTCTGCACCAGGTAAACACAATGTGAAGCAGCTGGTGCCAAGACAGAGAGCGCAGAGCCCAGGTCAGCTGCAGGGTAGAGACAAGCTTTAGGAGTGAGGGAGAGAACAAAGGAAGCTGTAATTTATTTCCTTACACTCTTCTTTAAATCTGTTACAGAAAGACAAATTAACTTTCTCATTAACATCAATCCAGCTTTGAAACACAGCTCTTTTCATAATGGATTTTGGATTTTATAAAATATTTTTACTTTATTGGTGCAGGTGAAGGGCAGATTAACCAGCAGGGAGGACCTCAGCAATCAGAGGAGCGATGGGAAATGACAGCATCACAGAGAAAACAGGTCTGTGGGAGAAATATTTACTTGTTGTGTGAAAGCTTATAAAGCATTTCAACATTCAGCTCCTTCAGGACATTTTGGCTGTCTTTTGGTACTTCAGCAATTTATACTGTGAGATATTTAGCTTTTTTAGAAACATTTTTATCATTAAAAATGAACGGAGCAGTTTTGAACATCCTTAAACACTTTAAAATCTTCATAAATCTTTAGTGTACTTTTTAGCTTTTTTTTACTCCTTGGTACTTATTTCAGCTACTTTTTGGCTGATTTTAACAGTTTTATCTATCATTCTGACCTTTTCTGCTTTTCTTCTAATTTCTACTTTTTTCCCCACTGTTTTCTGCTTTAGCTACTTAATGCTAATTTGAACTCTTTTCATCTAATTTTATCTTTTTGTGATCATTTTAGCTTCTTACCACTTATTTCAGCAAACACATGCTCTTTCTGTTTCTTTGTGCTAGTTTCATCAACTTAAAAAACTGGAAGTTTCAGCTCTTTTAGCTATTCAGCAAAAACAAAATTCAGTATTAGGCATTCATACTGCATTGTTGCAAGAAAGAATATATATATATAATATATATTATATTATAAAGCAGGTGGTTGAAGATTTCCTGGATGAAAAAGAGCAGAATGATCTGCAGAGCAACCGGAGAACCACAAACAGGAGACGAGACTTTGAACGCAGTGATCACAGCAGCAGAACAGGTGAAACGAAACGATTCAGTCAGTTATCTGAATTATCTGCATAATAATAAATAAAACAGTGGTCAGCCTGACAGGTAAATGTGGATATATAATCTGAATGTTAAAGTGTTTGTTTACATCTTTTTAAATGGAGTTTTGTGGAAAGTTATGAACAAATGGTATCTTACCTGTTGTAGATAACTCTTTGATCGACTTCAGTTTGGAGAAATAAGGAGTTTGATTCTGACTGGACTGATGAGGTAACCCAGCAGGATCCAATCCTGGTCCTTGAGAGCTGCTATCCTCCATGTATTACTTGTATTTCTGCTCTAACAGACCTAAATCTCTTCATGTTCTGCAGAAACCTGTTAATCACCCATTCATTCAAGTGTTGAATCAGTGAAACCTCTAAAACATGCAGGACAGTGGCCCTCAAGGACCAGGTTTGGACCCCTAACAACCTGGCTGAGTGGTGATTACGGTCTTAAAACTCTAGTCTCAAAAATGTCAACAATTCAAGTAAACAGTGATTTATAAACCTTTACCTGTCAGTCAGTTTCACGTCATGTTATTCTGGCAGAAATATTCTGAAATATTCCCAGGCCTCCCCAAAAACGACTACAGCTAGCTGCTGCTGAAATTTAGTTCACAAATAACCACAGGATTCTATGTAAATATTATCTCCAACAGGTGAGATATTCTTTACCCACGTTTCCACAGAAACAAAATAAAAAAGAAAATTTAATATATAAGCAGCTGTAATAAATCTATAATATACATCTCTCTGTACCTTTCAGGCTCTGTTCTGAGAAGACCTGTTTCTGTGGGAACTGCTGCACCACTCAGAACATCAGAAAGTGTAAAATAAACCAACCTCTACACATGTAGCAGGTTAGAAGCTCCTCCCTGCCTGACACGCCACCTCTTATAGTCCCATGAGCTGGTCTCCACTGGGTGTTTGCTCTGAGTGTGGCACAGATGCAGTTTCACTAATGAGAACAAATATTTTAATTACTCGATACTGAGTCATACTTTGTTTTTGGGGGGATGAGTTTCCCATCAAAAACACATCTGTCTAATTAAACAGGACCACTAATGTAAGGTCCAAATCTGTAATCGCACCATTAACTTCTCTATGGTTTGTTTTTTGTTAAATGATACTAAAAACAATAAAAGTTCAAATGTTCCACTGTTGTCCTGGTTCAGAGAAAACTCATAATCACAGACTCTTAATTTCAAATCAACCAAGTTCAAAAACTTTATTGATCTAGAACCTGATTAGAATGCCAGTTGATGTTTTGTACAGAAAGTCGTACATAATCTTTTGAAAGATAGAAAACTTTACATTGCTGTATCATATACATTTTGTTTTCTACATCCATGAGCAGGAATGCATCCCATTCATACTTAAAGCACAGCTGACGTTTGTCATTTTCTCTATACATATAAGCTCCGCCCCCTCCCCGCAAAACAAAACAAAAAAACAACAAAAAAAAACATTAAATATATTATTAACCTTTGATTTTGTACACAAAAGTCATAAACTAAACTCACATGAAAACAGAAAATAGGGACTCAAAAAGCAGCTAGCTTCAGATCGCTCGTCTTTTTTTTTTTTTTTAATCTGTTAAAAACCTAAGAACAAATATAAAATGGAATAATTTAACCCTTCACTTTCTCACAGTCTGACTTCATTAACCGTGCGGGATCATCTGCAGGAGGTGGTGTTGTCGAATAAATTATCACAAAAAAGTAAAATCTCCAGTGCATTAAAAAAAAAGATAAAGATTAAGTGCAGCAAATCCAGAGGAAAACTCAAAATCAAATAAACAAAAATAAAGAAAATCTAGTGTTGTAGGATTATATTACAAAGATCTGTACAACTAGTTTCATCAGTACTGAAGTTAGCCGTCTGCAGTGCGCCTGATAAATGTCACATTTCATAGTTGTCGATTACGTAGAGTTTGCATGTGGAGATCATTCACCCTTCACTTTTAAATATACAGTAAGAAGCACACACGTTGAAATATACTCTTTTAGATCAGCGATATGGGTAACTGTTGATCAGTAGTCAGTGGAGGCGTCGCTACACCTGGTGCACCGAGGACTCCACCTGGGCTCTTTGTGTGCGGTGAGGGGGCGTGGAGCTGATCGACGATCAACTCTTAAAGTCGAGTGTTTGATTTGAAACACACAGAGGGCCCTGAGGAGGTGCAGCACGGCCACACAGATCTGAGAGGGGGCGGGGCCTCAGCAGAGCTCTTTTTTTTTTTTTTTTGTTAAATGGAGGTGCAGCATCACTGGGCCTCCTCCCCGGCCTCCTCCCCGACTTCCGTGTCCGTTTCTGGCTCGACCTGGCCCCGCTCGGCCCCCGGGTCTGGCTCGGGTTCAGGCAGCTGTGCGATGTGAAAGACGACGCCGATGCGCAGGTAGAACTTCCTCAGAACGGCCCGGAGCTCAGGGATCAGGTCGAACTGCATGATCTCGCACAGGAGAGGGTAGTATCTGGCCGCGTGGGCCTTGAACTGAACCGGGGAGGACCATGAGAGAGAGAGAAAAAAAAAACAGAATCAGACGGGTTTATATAAAAATCCACAAAGCAAGTCCGTTTGAATAATTAAAACTCTGTTCTTATTTTTAAATCTTTTCCAAATAAAAGTTTGTAACTATTCACTTTAATTTTTATTATTTTGATAAAGAGATAAAGAGGTGGGGGGTAGTGAGGGGGCTCAGTTTGGCTTGGAAGTAAGAAAAGGGGATTTGAGGTAAATATTTTGGGAACTACTGGTCTACATAAGGGGCTATAGCTTTAATAAGTGATCAATCTGTGTATAGTTCATTTTTTTGTTTTTACATTTCTAAATAAAATGAATAATCTAGTGTTTTTTTTTTTAGTTTTTTTGTTTTAAAACTAAATTAAATTAAACCAAAATGAAAAAGGCTACATTTTTCACCTTTCCTTTTCATTTTAATGGTTAAAGCAAAGACCAGCTTTATATTTCAGGCAGAACTGCAAATCATGCTGGCCTGAACTCCTGGTGCATTACGTTTTCACTGAGCACTTTAGAAACGGCTTTTAAAGGAGTTGATGCATCTTGAGAGCTATTTTACAGTGAACAAAATCACTTTAATATTCCAAATGATGCAGAATAAAGTCTGAGTGCAGCCTCTGCCAATATCCTTAGGACCGGTTCCCATTTTTTTTTTAGCATTTTTCCTTCCACTGTAAACTCCTCTTTCATTGTTTCCAGTATCAATACATATTAAAACAGAAACCGTATTTTTTATTTTGTATTTAAATAGCTAAAGCAAAAACCACACACACTTTTTTTTAATTAGTTCCATAATATATTGTGATTTTATTTATTTGATTTTATTTTGAAAAGAAAAAACAAAGAAAGAACCATGCACAGACTTGTGATCAGTGAGTGCTTTTAGTTCTTACCCGGTCATCACTGATCTTCAGCACCTTGGTGAGGAAGAGCAGCAGCAGGTTGGTCCACGCCTCTCTGTGACTCTCTGATGTCAGAGCCAGGAAGTACTCTACAGCCTCGCTGCACACACTGAAACAAGAAGAACAGAAACATCTCAGAAAGGCAGAACAACACAGTAAGAGCGGAAAAAAAACAGGAAAATTACAAATAAAATATAACCACTATGAAAAGCGCAAAAACAAAACAGATTTTAAACTTGCATAAGGAGTTTATTTTAGTTTTCTTTGCTGCTGTGGTGAACAGATGCACTGGTCCAGCCTGCCAGCAGTGACACAGTGAGTGCTGCTTACTTGAGCAGTCGTCTCTGGACCTCCTCCCAGGCGTCCCGTCTCCTCTCATCGGTGTACATCCTGAACAGAATACGCATCCCGCACGCCAGACTGCTGGTCTCCTGCTTCAACAGATTGGGCTTTGACTTGCCTTTGAAACCTTCAACACAGTTAAAAACAATTCTGTTTTAATTTGAATAAAAGACAATTATAGTTTTTTGCAGATTCTTCTTCTTTTTTTTTACCCTCCTACCTGCTTTCCACAGTAAAGTTCTTTGCTCGTTGTTGGAGTTGAAAGCCTTGGCAAAGCAATGAGACTCCAGCAGACAGTCCAGCAGCTTGAAGAGCTGCTGTGAGCTCAGGTAGCGGTACATCCCCTGGTCCTGGGTCTCCACCTGTACATCTACCACACACACCGCATCCCGCTTCAAAACGACAACAGATTAGTGCCGCCTTAAACCATGGAACTAACAAGTTTAACACCTGAAAGGATCAGATCGCCCTCCAACCGTCTGTACCTGAGCGGCGGCGAAGTTCTCGGCGTCTTCCTTCTTACTGGTGGCGGGGAAGAACACGATGTTATCGATGGTCTGGATCAGCTCCAGCTGCACGACGCACTTTATCAGCAGAGCCGAAAACAATCGCTGCTCCTGGATCTCTGTGGAACACACGGGCGAATGCTCATCAGGAAAGAAAAAGACACTTAGAACACGAGCGTTCAGGGGAGCAGCAGAAATTACTTGTCGGGTTCCTGTTCTTCAAGACGTCCTCAGACACGCCGGAGGCCGAGCTGTGCTGGCTCTGACGCCGGTTCTCCATGGCAGCCCTGTCGGCGCTGCTGATGGAGTGCTGGTCGTCGGAGCGGGACTGAATGTCCAAGGACTTCTGGGAAATTGAGTCCTAAACACAAAACGGGGGCAGCACATTAGACTTAAAAAATAATAACATCACCAAAATTCAAACATTAGATTTACTGTAGGAAATGAAAGCTGAGCAACATTTTTATCACCAAACACTAAAAATAAAGGAACTAGAGAAATTGCATTTCCTGCGAAAATGCTAGTGTGAAAGCTAAAGTTCAATGCAAGTTCATTTGAAACACGAAAGAAGCATAAAAAGCTCAAATTTGCAGAAAGAAGCAGAAATTAAACACAAAAAAAATCAGAAATTAGCAGGATAGCTAAAATAGCAGAAGAAAACGAAAATTAGCATAAGAAGCTAAAGTTAGCATACGCAGGTTAAAATTAACTTACAGATGGTGAAAGTGGTATAAAAACAAAGTATCAGAAAAAAGAATGAAAATACAAAAAATTCAAATTTGTTGTAAAATAGCATAAATAAACAGGAGCACATGTTTGCAGAACTTGGGTTAAAAAACAATTTTAGCTATTAACAGCTGAACAGTAGCTAAAACTGCAGTAAAGAGCTAAAATAAGCAGGAAACAACTGAAAGAAGCGTAAAAAGCTCAAATTTTAGTAACAGCAGAAAAAGGCTAAAATTAGCAAAAAAAAAAAAGCTAAATATAGCACAAGGAAGTTACAAAGAGCTGAACCAGAACAAAATGTGTAAAGTACAGTAAAGATTTATAAATATTTGAAGGGTTTGAAGGATGTTGAAAACGGCTATATTTATTTTCAATGGAAACAATGTGGCAGAAAACGTGAATTACCTAAAAAGTATAAATAGCTGAAAAACCAAAAGTCATAACCTGAACATGTAGAAATATGAATTGTTGAAATAGCACAAAACTGCAGAAGGCAATCTGAAAACTGATCTGAATATCATGGATGTCTGTGAAGAATTCACACAATAACGTTATTTCTCTTCAGCCTTAATGTGGCAGCCAATACACATTTACTCATGGATGCCAAGAACCTAATATGCTTAAGAAACAAAAAACGTCAAATGATCCATTTTAAAACATGCAAATCTTGTATAACTGTATGTAATTCCTCACCAGCTGTTTGTCAGTCAGGCTGTGGGTTGTGTAGTGTTCTCCTTCTGCTCCTGCTGGTCTCCATGTTAGCAGCCTTTAAAACCCAACAGGAACACGTAAGCGAGACAGAACATCGTAAAAACAGATAAAGAAAACTAAACAAGCAGCTTACGCGTGTGGGATTGTGGTCTTGAAGATGTCCAGCATGCAGTTACAGGTTTTGTCCCAGGTCTCCAGGGAGAACTTCTCTCCGTTCAGGATGACCACGTTCTCCAGACAGTTGGTGCCTGAGCGGGCGAGCTGCTCATTATCTACAGACGAGGAGGTGAGGCAGAGGAGGACTGATTAAACAGGTGCATCAGTACGTCTAAAGGGACTTTACAATCATTATTTATAATCCAGCTCACAAACAAGCTAATGATTTAGCCTTGAAACGAGCCTGAAGCACGAACTGAACAACTCCAAACCGTGGCTCAGGTTTCACGCTCACCTTGCTGCACACACCAGTAGAGCTGAGCCAGGATGTCGTCCAACAGGAGGCCGTTGAGCGACTCAAAGTATTGGGTGAACACGTCGCAGATGGCATAAAGTGCGTGGTTGCATGTGGTGGTCATCCACTCGGCTTTCTGGGAGAACAAAACACGACCTCAGTGAGAATAAAGACGGAGAAACCGGTAAGAGCAGCCCGGGGGCGAGAACCCGCACCTCAGTTTGCTGCTCGGGCAGCTTCATGTTATCAAAGATCCTGAAGACGATCCTGAACAGGTCCTGCCACCAGTGCTTCTCAAAGGTGTGTCCGTAGGTCTTCATCACTTCGAACATCACCGTGAGCCCCCTGAGGAGCGCACACAAACACACTTCATATTACAGCTGATGTTTCCCTTTTTAATTAAACAATTTTAACTTGCAGCACAGCAGAACCCCGCCTACCTGGTCCTGACATCCAGTTTACACCGGTTGATGATGCAGGAGAGCTCAAAGAGGATGGGGAACCAGCCGCGGACCCAAACGCGGTCCTCAGGCGCTACATTCATGTCATCACTGGTGTAATCTTTGAAGGCCTGCCAGAACAGAATCAGTAGAGATTTTATAAGAGAAGCAATTCTTTGTTGCTCATATTCCCAGACTACGTTCAGACTGCAGGTCGTCACATTCAGCTGGCTGTTTACAGAAGTAATGGATGCTACATGTTAGCACGTTGATTCTAAAGTTGCTGTGCAATCAGAGCTGATTAAATAATTTTGGGAACGACGTGCTAAAATTAAAGTATCGCCCCGAGATGACACTATTATAATGTATTTCTGTAGATTCAGTCATCCAGGACACGGAAAATAAAACAAAAAAGACTAAGCAACTGGATTTTTGTTCTGTAGCTGAAAATGTGTAGAGTTAAATGACTTAAACTGCACAAGGTTGGTGTTAATATTTAAATAGTAGGATCGATCCGATTACCTCCACCTTGTTGAAGTAAAGGTCAGATGAGCATTCAGATTGAGTTTGCATTGAAAAACATTAGATATATTATAAAACAAAAACAAAGATATGTATCTGATTTAGTACCACATACTGAAAATACCTGGATTGAATTTGAAAAAAAAAATCTGATTTTTCACATTCAGACGGTCATAAATAAATTAGGCCGCAGTGTGAACGTAGCCTATTTCTCTTATTTGCCTCATATTGAAAAAACAACAACAAAAAAACAAATAATAATAATAATAATAATAATAATAATAATAATAATAATAATGCTCTGCCTCATCTCCTCGTCTGTATAATAATAATGCATTTTATTTCTAGGTGCTTTTCAAAACTCCCCAAATCACCTAACTGAGGTGAATAATATAATCACAATAGTAAACACGATAAAAACAATCAATAAAAAAATAGAAATAAGTGACATTAAATAATAAGCAGTAATGTGAGATAATGGGAGATTATTAATAGAAGTTACAGAGATATATTGTTGAAAATGTTCCTGCTTTTCTAAAAAGATGAGTTTTGAGATGTGAAGGTGGTAATGTAAACTGATTTTCTAAAGTCCAGAGGCAGACAGGTGGCCGAGCAGCTGAAGGCTCTCGACCCCCTGGTGGTCAGGCAAGCAGAAGGAACGATAAATTAGGAGGAAGAGGAGGAAATCTAATATAAATATATAACATGTGAGTGTGAGTAAATATATGGGGGAGTATATAAAAGAGCTCTGAGACCGACCTGAGGCCTCTCAGAGACGTATTTGGCGCAGTGGCGGATGAGGCGGATGGCTTCCATGCTGGTGTCTGGAAACGAGGCGTTGCAGGCGAACTCCGACAGACACTTGACGGCGTCCTGGAAGGAGTCGATGGTGGCCGCAAAGTGCTTTTCAAATACATTCGCTGCGAGGGAACAACAGAGGGAGAATGATAAACAAACATTGAGCTCCGGTTCAAACAACTGATGCCCAAAAGGAAACAGGAAAACCTTTTAAAAAATGTTTTTTACTCACTGACGATATGGCCGGTGGTCTGGAAGGCCAGCTCCACGATGCTCTCGTCCTGGTCAGACGCAGCCAGGTGGAAGACCGAGAAGATGTTCTTCCAGCCCGAGCGGATGTTGGCTGCCTGGGAGTTCACCATCTGGGCGATGCAGCGCACCACCATGTCCCTGATCGTGGGAGACCTGGAGAAACAACAGAGTCAGATCAGTTTAAAGGAGAGACGATTTACCTCTTCACTGATGTCAGCTCGCTCTAAAAGCTCTCGATAACGTCCCCGTCGACTACCGCTGGTTTGTTACGGCAACGGTTGCCATGGCGAAGAGCATTCCTGACTGCTCAGGAGTTATGAATGAGAGAAAAGGCTCTGCCTCCCCTCTCCATCACACACTCTAATGGCCCCGCTGAGCTGCAGGCTTTATGCTCCCAGCTGAAGCTCTCAGCCTGCTCAGCCTGTGGGCGTGCTCATATTTACACTCCTGCTTCATGCGCACACAGATGGCAACATTAAACAAATATGGCTGTTTTGCAAAGGGTAGTTATTCAAATTCTAACCAATTCAAACCAAACATGACAAAAAAACGGAGGTTTATTTTGTGAATTCAGTGGAAACAATACAAAGAGACTGAAATAGGTCAGCTGAAAGGTTTCAGAGTGGAACAAAAAAAACAACCAAAAATCATTCACTGCTAGAAAAAAAAGAAAGAAAGAAAGAGAGAAAGCCATAAAAAGAGTAAGAAGTCGATGCAGAGCTGCTCTGCAGGTGGTAAAAAAAGAATGTATTTATTTCTGTACCGGTTCTTTTTCATGATGTGCTCGAAAGGCCTCAGAAAGTCCTTCTGGAACCTGAAGTTGGCCAGCTCCCCTTTCTCCAAGAACTTCATGGACAGCTGCCTGAGAGAATCCACCGCGAAAATGGCTACATCTTCATTGGAATTACAACCAACCTTAAAAAAAAAACACAAGTATTTATTATATTTAACAATTTCAGCCACATCCTCAGTGACATTTTCTTGCTACAAATTTCTGATTTATAACTGGAAATACAAAAAAACAAAAAATCAATAGTAACAAAAAAAAAACACAACTTAGCACCAAAACATCCAATTCTCTCTGCAGAAAGTATTTAGTAAGTTTTCTTCCCACATGATTAATGCAAACTCTAAAAGGTCACACACAGATTGGTTTTAGTGAAAAAAAAGAGATATTTTATCAATAATAACACCAACAACTAAACAAAATGCAGTCATTTTACAACTATAATAAAAATCAAGGTGTTTGACCTACAGAAAACTAAAATAACTCCCTGTAGGAGAGTGATGAACAAGTATAAAGTTAGGTTTATGTTCATCTAATAAGAGACAATTTAAATTAGCTTTTAGGATTAAAAGAAACAAAAAAAAAATGTCTATATGTACCTATGGGGTTAATTAAAAAAACAAACAAGAAAAGGTTTATAAAGTCACACAATTTTTATTCTAAATCATCCAATTAAAAAGGTTTAATACAAAGAAACAGATGAAAATAAACCTAAATAAAATGTTTAGTGCATGTTGTTGTTGAGAACCATTTGCAGAAATCTGCCTTTGAATCTTTTGGCATTCTTGTCTGTAAAATATGATCAAATTGATTTTAGATAGTTTTTCATCTTTACAACACACCAAGGTCAGTATTTCTATTTGTTTTGTTGTTTCATTCTAAATCATTCTTTTATCTTGACAAAAATGTTTTTGCAAAAACAAAAAGGAGACCAATAGTGGACCTCTAGTTGTTGTCATTATCAGTTACACCAAGAGGTTCCAACTGGTTCTGGGGTGATTTTGATCCAATTTGACCTTCCCCCCCCCCCCATTTAGCTTCTGAAGACTTAGCATCAATCCACACCCACCTTGTTAAAGTGGTCTCCAATGACCTCCCAGATCCTGGACCACTGCAGTCTGATGCGCCCCATGTTGTAATAAGAGATCTCAACTATCTTCTGCAGGCTGAACATACGTGGATGTGTAGGCGAGGCCAGCTCATCCATGGACACGGCACACAGCCAGCGCACAAAATCCACTGAAGAACAGGCAGAAGATGGTTGTGATGAGCAAAGAAAGTGGTTTTGTACAAAATGGAAGCCATGATAATCAAAAATACCTAGAATGAAGCTGTCGATTAGTTTTGATCAGCTACACTCACCTATTGCATTTCCATCTAGTCTGGTGGAACCTGTGAATATCCTAAAGCAGAAAAACACAGATTAAATAAAAGTATTTTCCTGCTCCAGTTCAGCTAAACTCTGTGCATCGGCTGCAGAGCAAGTTTAAGGCAACAGAAATTGAGCTAAATGTGTAAAAATACAGAAGTTAAACAGCAGGAAGTGGGATTCAGGAAAGTATGGGTCTTTCAAGTACATAGGGGGAGATCCTTGGTATGTGGGCGGAGTCTGTCCTAACTGTGATTGGTCGAGTTCTTTCCTCTGGGCGGAGTCTATCCTAACTATGATAGATT
>JAUBOC010000082.1:14069583-14079831 GCA_032275365.1 Anablepsoides cearensis
AGTAACTACACAGTAGTTACTGTTGGTGTCATTAGTAACTACACAGTAGTTACTGTTGGTGTCATCAGTAACTACTCAGTAGTTACTCTTGGTGTCATCAGTAACTACTCTTTTGTCATCAGTAACTACTCAGTAGTTACTCTTGGGGTCATCAGTAACTACTCTTTGTGTCATCAGTAACTACTTAGTAGTTACTCTTTTGCCCATAGTAGGTAATCAGTAGTTAAGCTTTTTTTTTGTACCTTATTGTAAAGTGTTACCAAACAATCAACATTATGGGAGATGTAGTTTATGGTCAATGCTGGCTTTAAAGCAGCTAATGCTTATTTTAAGATATGCTGTAAATCTTAGGTTTGACACGTGACCTTAATTATTTCATTATGCAGCTACAAGAACAAATAATTAGTTGGCTTTCTACATGAAGATTTTAATAATTGACGACAAAAACATTCTATGTATGATAAATCTCTGATGTGTTTATGTCCAATTTTGCTTCTTTAATTTATGTGCATTTTACGTGTCCACTTTTTTGGAGTATTTTTGTGTCTCTACAGACAAGGGGAACTTTGGATTAATGATCTGGGTCAGCAGATCAGAGTATCAGAGTAATCATCATCATGTGGCAAACACAGAAATGAAAAATTAGTTGCTTCAAATTGTTAGAATAGAAGAATAGAATTGTCCCGCTGAGGGGAAATTCAGGTGTCACAGCAGCATCAGTAGGTTCACACACTACTTTACAAACTATAGACAATGCACACAAAGCAAAATTACCACTAACTATGATACTACTATTAACAATAAACATATAATATAAAGGATTGTGCAAGAACAAATAAAAGATGTGTTTTGTTACCTTTCAGAATTTGACATTAGTAATTAGAATTTGCCTATTTTCAGTGCAAAGAAATTGCAACAGACTGTAAAGTATCACAGTGCAGACAAGAAATATAGATGTGCTATTACAGCATAAAATATTTTATATATCTACAGATTTTATTGTTTAGTTCAAACGTCCAACACTTCCTCACATGAACATGTTTGCAGGGAATTTTGTGAGATTTAATCACAGGAGGAGGAGAGGAAAAGTCTGAAAAAGAAAGTTTAAAGTGCTGCATTTTTTTTTGCACTTTTCAGATTTAACTGGTAAGTGTTTAAAGTTTATGTATAAATTTATAAACTGCATGTTTTCCTCTTCAGACAGAACTCAAAATAAAAACCCAAAAATGCATTTTGAGCTTTATTGAAATCATGTCTGTTGCTCTCATTGAAGAAAATTTGAATATGGCACCATGATAAGATTTTAATATTTGCAGTTTGCAACATTAGCATTCAAGGTTGTTAGCAGTTGCTATTGTCTCAGGATGATGATGTCATAACAAGAACAGATTTTTATCTTCCAAAGGCTGGGTTCCATTCCAAAATACTTAAACGTAAACTTCAACTTTTAACTTTTACGTTTAGATTTAGGATTTGATATTAATATACATATGTTTTAAACATTTAAATTTAACAATTAGTAAAATTTGGCAAAATGTAAGAACACTGAGCTAAATAACAATACATTTTAGTGGAAGAATTTTAACAATCAAAAAGTGAGCTAAATAATAAAAATGTATTAGTGACTTTTTTTTAAACATTTTACTTTACACTTGGTGCCTCATAGTGGACAATATAATTTAAAGATGAGAAATTGGAATATTATCTTTTCTTTTTTTCCTCTTTTCAGTCTGAGGTTTTGACTTGAATGAAAATCAGCGACAATTGTTTTAGTTTTTGGTTTTCTTTTCATAGCAATATGAGTTAAACTTTAAATGAAATACAACACTGCCCTCTGGTGGCTGCAAAAAATCCCTACAATTCATTTCTTTCTCATCTGGACAATCCCCTGCAGTACCACATTTATCCATTAGAGGATAGTATATGTTCAAATTTACACACCTTCAATCGCCTTGTCTCCATCTCACCCACAAAACCTGCCTCTAACCTGTAACTGAGACCTACAACAGCTCTATAAAATAAAACATATGAAACCTCCCTTTTGCTGCTCATAAAGTGGGGCTGTCACGCGTGATTCCTTTGCAGAAATGGATTCGGCTGAATCCTCGCTAGTTGAGATGTTAATCCCTGCCTCATTATTGTGAGCTGAAAAATGGCTCCAGTAAATTCCCCTCTAAAGCCGGAGCAATAAAGCTGGTTTTAGTGTTCATATTTACCCAGCCGCAAAACGACTCCGACTGTGTCTAATTCAATATAAAAACACTTTACCAACATCTGAGCAAAGCTCTTCCCTCGGCCGTGCAGGGCTTGCAAAGGAGCAGGAAGGGAGTTTTCAGCTCCCACAGAGTGGAAGTTCTGTTCTAATTAAACTCCGTTGTTTTAATTAAATATCAGTGTTTTGATCTTTGCAGCTTCTCGCCTGTGAAATCTGTTTAACTGCTGCATTTGAGACTGATGCCGCTAGGATTCAAAACAATAAAACCACTGATTTAGACAGGCAAACTTGTAATTCATAGCCTTTTGCTAAACCCTCAAATCACACTCATATTAAAAGCTGGAAGGAACGCACATTTCCTCATCTCCTGCCAGAGATTTGAACTATAATGCTGAGAAGAGACAGAATTATGGATGTAAATGACTTAATGCACAGTCTCATGTTATAACGTGAGGCTCTTGCAAGATGTGACAATTCTCAGAGAATCTGTTGAGGATGACTCTCAGCTACTACCACACCAAAATTGAGCTCATTATCTGTAAATCTGACTGAGTTGTAGCTGTTTTTGTGTTAGCTAACGTCAATTAGCTGTGGCAGCCATCTTGAAAAAGGCGACTCCAAAAGGTAAATCGTTAAAGATGTACGTTCTTTCTGCTTTCTGAGAGTTTTATGAAAATTGTCAACTAGTTTATGAGATATTTTGCTAACAGACATGCAAGCACACATAAAGACAGAACCAAAAAATCATATTTACCCCTCGCCTTCGTTGTCAGGCGATAATAAGGACATCATTTGTGCGTATTAAACAGCATGGTTTAGACTTGAATATGTTTTTTTGAACACATCTTGTTCATTGCTAAAGAAACTACACGTGTTTCTTCCACAGCTCCTTAAGAGCCTCAGACAAATCCCAGCATGTCTGTAAACACGTTTTCCCTCCGCTCCTCCGGCCAGCTGTGCCTCACTTCCTCTGATAATAAGCTTTTTTGATTCTGTGCTCACACTCTGGGCGAGGAAACCGAAGCAAAGGGGCCGGTCTGTTGAGACATGTGGTCATTTTGAGAGAAGAGAGACTTCAGGTCTCACATGGAGCAAACAATTCTGTGACTCAGATTTATCTTCTTTTTTTTTTTTTTTTTTTTCCAATGAAGCCCAGAGCTGGGACAGAAGACTCTGTGATGGAGCCTGTTTGTCAGCAACATGACACTAAAACAATGAAGAGCAGAGGAAACAATGATACCAAACTGATCAAAGATTCTAAATTTCTGAATGTTTATCTAAGATTATCTTTGGACATTGGTTGTTCCAGTTGAGTACCTGACAGTGACAACATAATATGTAGTTGATGCTTAAAATGAGAAAAATGGACAAGTGGAGAATAATAGAAGCTTAGGTAAAAAAAAAACTACTTTCTACAGCACATAAAACACATTTGAAAGTGTTGTTTCTAAGAATCGGTTTATAGTGTCTGCCCCAAACCTGTGGAATTGTTTACCTTTTTTGCTGAGACTTTTATATCTATCATTAAGACCCATCTTCACTCCTTGACTTTTGATTCTGGCAGAGTTTGAGAACCTTTTAGAGCTGATGTTTCTATGTTGGATTTCTAAAAACCTGAACCAGAACCTGAGAGATGCATAGAACTTCATCAGATTATTTGAGTTTATGTTAAGTTTTGAGCTTCTAGCTCTTTCAGAATCACCTCAGAGTGCAGCCACCCTCAGAGAAACCTTAAAGAAGAGTGAGGGACATAAAAATGATGCTCAGATGTCACCTTAATTAACAAGAAAACCAAAACATTTGGATTAAAAAAATAGACTATTGCAACATGGATGGATGAGAGCATACATAAGAAGATCTTTCTCTGGTAATGCTCGGACTAAAAATGGATGCAGAGGCAACCAAAAGTTCAAAATGTTTGAAAGTCTTTCAAAAAGCTTGAAGGGCTTTTGATCAATACTTTTTTAAAAGATTGCAAAAATGTCTCACTGCTTGGAAGTAAAATCCTGGTGACATGAGTCTGATAATGACTCAGGTTGACACAGATTCAGAATGAGAAACTGAATGAGTTTAAAAAGAAATCAATAAAAATAAATAAGGTGTCAAGCAATACAAAAACTAATGGGGGTAAATGAGGAGTAGGAGGTGTAAAAAGTATAAAAACACACAAAACAAAACATACAGTTGGGACCATGAAGGTTGCAGAACCAGGACAAGTGAAATGAAAACCAAGATTTTAATCAAATTACTGGAACAAGGAGCAGGTGAGCTAATTGTTACAGATGTGAAACAGCTGTGAGGAGTGGAGAACCAAAGGACCTGAGGTAAGAGATGGACAATAACACAGAGAACAAAGCAATTTATTTATTATGTCTTTACCTTTGAATTAAAGTGTTCCCCACATTAAGAAGTAAATTGAAAAAAAAAAACATAACCATAAATTAAACAAGTCAAAGCTTTATTCAGAATAGAAAAGTTTTTCATAAAACGTGAATGTTTAAATGATGTCAAAGTGTTTAAAAAGTTTTTTCTTTATCCCCTTTTATTGACATGAGCTGTGTACCCTTATTAATCTGTTAAGAAAGCTTTTAATAATGCAGACCCTGCTCGGTTTTCTGTTTAACATCTACTGACATCCAACAGCAAATGTGCATTAAAATATTTCTTATTCAGAGAACACTGTGGACAGGTGCTGTGCCAAATGATTAACAGCAGTTTTTCAAATGTGAAAACTAGGAGGGAAAAAAATAGATGATATATATAAAAAAAAACAACTAAATTTTTAAAAGTGCTTTGACCTTTTTCTTTGACACCATAGGAACCTAATAAAGATCCTTCCTATTCTGTCAGTTTATTTTGATTTGTTATTGTGCACTAATTTATTGTAGAAGCCTAGTTGCTGATAAAGCTACATCATTATGGCTTTTTTGTAACCTAATCTTGGTTTTAGGAAGGTAAAAATAAAGTATTAATGTCAATAAATCTTTAAGGTGGATTCTAATAGCATTTTTTGCCATATTCTAATTTTTATTATTAATAATAATAACAACGAACTATTGCAGTCATTGTTCATACTGTTGCTTGAGTGGACATATGAACCTCTGTGTTTGCAGGACTCAGATGTGTCAAGTTACATGGAAGTACTGTACTGTACTTCCGGAAGTAATGAATTGCACTCAGAAGTTGAGTTCTTACATTTTAACTAAAAACTGAGCTGTAAAATATAAAATGCAGTTCGTATTTATACACCAGCACAGCACCTTTCTTACTTTTTAATAGAAGAAGAAGAAGAAGAAGAAGAAGAAGAAGAAGAAGAAGAAGAAGAAGAAGAAGAAGAAGAAGAAGAAAAAAATTAATTTATAGTTCCTGTTATGCTTTTACTTTGATAAGAACACCAGGAAGTTGACGCATGTATTTTAAGCTAGCCTGACTCTGGTACTCTACTTTTAAAGACTTGTCAGGTCGCAGGAGCAGGATGAAGGCTTTTGGGACTCACTTTAAACTTTAGTCCCTTCAGAGGGAAGGAGTTCGCCACAGTTTTGAGACTTTTTTATTTTAAATTTTTCCTGTTTTTGTGCTTAATTTCTGTACTTTGTGTGGACTTGTTGAAGCACACAGACACCGGTTGCTCTGACTTGGGAGCTTTTGAACATGCTGCGAACTCTCCACCGTCGCATCTGAACGCCTGCTGCCTGTGATGCGAACCTGTAAGCTGCAGGAGGACAAACACCTTTCTGTTTTTTTTTTTTTTTTTTTTTTTTTTTTTTTTTTTTTTTTTTAATTTTTAGTTTTTATAAAGCTCACTATGACTGAGGAGAGCAGGAGTGAACACAGGGCTGAGAGCGGGAAGGACCTGGAGAAGCAGCTCCGGTTGCGAGTTTGTGTGTTGAATGAACTTTTAAAAACTGAACGGGATTATGTTGGAACGCTGGAGTTTCTCTCGGTGAGTTCTGCCTGGAAATGGGTTTAAACGGACCAAAATGCAGTTTTAACCCCTTTCTAAATGTCCTCAACCTGATATAGATAAATAAATGAATAAAAGCATAAAACTTGCTTCAGTATGCATGATGCACTAGCCTGCAGAGAAGGTTGATCCTTTTCTATCCCTGCATGTTGTCCTGTGAGCAGGAGCTCTGTCAGTATTTAACTCTCAGAATCTATTCTGCTGATGAAGATCTTCACCTTTTTACACTTTGCAAGTGTGAAATTGGAAGAACAGTCTCATAGAGGCAGTTAATCCTCTCCCCAGCCTGCTCTCCTGGGATGCTTGAGGCTCTCATTGTGGCACATCACACCCATAAACTCTACAGTTGTGCTACATATGATAATAGTTGGTAACATAACACCATAAATATTGTATATTTGACAAAAAAAGAGGCAAAAATTGCAGCAATGAGCTGAAATTTATCCTGGAGCCTTGCAAAAAAGACACCTGCAGTGTAAATGTGTCACTCCAGTCTTGTGCAGCACTACATCTGCATCCCATAATTACAGCACTTGCTCAACTGCATTAAAAAAACGAGAAAAGAACCAGTGCATTTCACATCTCATCAAATCCACGTGGCCCCGAGTTCTGCCAAAGGAAGGCACAGGTGGGCTCCAAATGAGAACCAGCGGGTCTTGGCACCGCATCTCCAGCAGGGAAACACCTGGTTGTTGCATCACAGGAGGAGTCAGGCGCTGTCATTTTAATGGCATTACATAAAATAAACCCAGCAAACTTCAAAGAGAGGCGGGAGTGAAACGGTTTGAACCAGAATGCTTGTGGACAACTGTGCAAAATTTTTCTTTTTTTCTTTTTCGAACTTTGCAGGGAAGGAAGTTTGACGAGACATTGTGTTCCTAAGAGTGTTATTTCCCCGTACGACCCTCTGCCACCACCTCCCAGATGTTTCCAGTAGAGGGGAACATTTAGGAAGGATGGAGCTTTTGTGGAGAGTGAGAGGGATTGAGCTCCCTGTATGCCCCCCCCCCCCCCACCCTGCAGGAGGGGACTGGGTTTCATTTCAGAGGTGGCTGATCCTTTTAGGGCCCTTCTGTTCTGGTCAGGAGTGATTGTATGGAAGCACCAGATTTAGATCTAACAACAACAGATTGGTTCAGCTGTGGTTGTAGCTGAAAGGCCTAGATGGTGATCTAGATAAAGAGACCGAGAGTCGCTCTTATCTGCTTCTTGGATATCCCAGGGAGTTGTGGGGAAGGCGGATGATCAAAGAGTCGTCCTGCCGTGGAATGGGGGTCATAATGAGGAACCCAGCACTTGCTTCCCCCTTAAACAAGAACCAGTTACAAAACACAAAACCCTCTGTGTGTCTAGAGGTCAGAACATTCGACTCCTGGGTGGGTTCACCCAGCATTGAGAGAGAAACGTTGCCAGAGGGGTGATGAGGGGAAAAAGGCCGATAGTGCCAGGAGGGCGAAGGGTAAAAGCAGCGTTCTCTGTGAGCTGCGGGGCTCGATTGCCGCGGCTTGTAAACCATATTTCCTGCCAGAGGAATTCCTCTGAGATTCGGAAATGCTGCAGAACAATGAGGCCCCCGGTCAGTTGGCAGAGCTGCACTGAAGAGCAGAGATTGCCTCTGCTGATCTGTGGGACTCCAGCACAATACCCCTTTAAACACATAATCTAGCATTCAGGTGGAAAACAGGAGATGATTAGAGTGATTTTGTCCCTGGACAGGCCGACACTATTGTGTTCTCTCTCTGTGGGAAAATGTGCCGATTGCATCTTCAAGGTGTTGACGCTGGGAAAACTTGACTTCTGGTTAGCTTTCTTTAGCTTTCGGTCCAGTTTTAATTCTGAATCTTAGATAAATCTCTCAGAAGAAGGAAGTCACAGGGGACACGTTCCGATATATCTCTTACATAATGAACAATTATAGCTCGGGGGTGGTGGGCGGCGGTGGACGCTGGTGTTTATCTTGGATTGCCTCGGGCCGATAAAGTGACAGTTAATTTTAACAGTTGAACAAATCTAGGCTCAATGTAAACAGACACTCTTAATGGGCGTTTCTGTAGTTTTTGGCTGCCAAAGGAAGTACTTTTTCTCAGGCCGAACCATTCACGGAGAAACATCGAAAACCATTTGCTTGTATTTTAAACACTTAATAGCGAGAGAGCAAAAAAAAAAAAAAGTTTCAATAGAGGAACCTTTTTATGTCTTGATTTTGGAAGAAGATCTGAGCCACAAGTTAACTTAATATATTCCTAAGGGCTCTGCAGTGCATTAAGTGGTCCCTCAGCTGCTGCCCCCTCCTCCAACAAAAGCCTGTATAATGTGACTATAATGTTTAAAACATTTTTTATTCCCTCACATCAATCGAAAGGGAATTAACTTGGTTTTGTATTGTAAGCCTGCTAAATCCCCTCTTGTTGCTTTTGTTGAAAAACAACATCACAAGATGCAAATTAAAACAATTTGTTTATCACGTTAATCTTGTTGCATTTTTTCCTAGATGAATTTATTGGTCTATTTATGTTTTTGGTTCATATGAAATATGGCAACGGGCAATTTATTACCAGTTGCGTGTGCAGGATTAGTAACAGGAAGTAGGAAAATCATTCCTAATGGAGAAAGCAGAAATTGGAGCGTTTACTGGCTCCTTGGGACCCAGGTAGTCGACTAAACCCCGCTTGTATGTTTGTTCTCCCTCTCTCGCTCCCTCTCAGGGTTTGTTTACTTCCTGGATGGGATAGTCACTTTGGCACATCCACAGGGCCAAGAGGTTTTTGCTTTCCTTGAAATATATGAGCAGTCCAGACGGGGGTCAGGCCGAGGTGGGAAGCCGAGGAGGTTCATATCCTCTGGAGGCATTGGGGATGATTCCAAAGGTCGTGACCCCTTGTTCCCGTCCTTTTCCTGTCTGTTAATCTGTAGATGTCGAGGAAACTTTCAGCTTCCCCCTTGTCCTGAAAATTAGAAACGAGGACAGACGTTTTTTTAATTTGCCATCCGATCTGTTGTAGAACAAATGGCGGAAAGGTATTTGTTACATGATCAGTGTTCTAAAAATGATCTGCTGTGTAGTTCATAAAATTACTTATAAAGGCTTTAAATACTTTAATTTTTATTCCTTTATTATTTTTCTTTAGTTTGTTTCCCTAAAACTACTGATTTGCTATAGGACAATATGACACCTTTCCAAACACAATGAAACATTTTGTAAATTACATCTTATTTTCTAATTAACTGGTTTTCACTGTGGCTGGCTGCAGTACTTTCCTACCGCTTACCTGCAATGAAGGAATGAAGGAGCCAAGAAGTATACACTTTATTTTCCACCACTTTGTTCCAGAAGGAATTGCACATGGATGCAGGTTCCAGCTATATATTTGGGGTGCTGTATTGACAAGAAGTATTTTCCACTTTTTAGCAGCAGATTTTAAATTTAATGCCTATTAAATTAAAACTGCACCTTCATCACTTAGCAGGATCTTGAACTCCTTTTAGAGGCCAAGGTAAATGTCTCATTCTAGTCATATTTCAGCTGTACAGGAAGTAAATATATATAGGTGAAAGGAGCACAAGATCAGCATATTTTTTATTTGACTTCTTTTAATTGGATTTGCTCTCTTTACAGGGAGCTTTTCTCTTGTGTCTTGTCCCCTCCCTGTGAGGCCCATGAACCGATGAAGTGGCACACTTGCATTTTAATTTCACACCGCTGCCTCCATATAAGTGGCCTGCACTTTGTAATGTTTTTCAAGGATGTTCCTGTCACTTCTTCACTGCCTTATGTTGTGCTTTTCGGTTGATACGTGTAAATGGATTCTCTCACCTGTTTGTCGTGAAGTAAGTAAATGTTTTGTGCTTTTCTTCTTGTATATTAGTGAATGCATTTTTGCATAAGCAACATTAGCACCTTATTCTAAAGGTACTTCTGTCTTATAGAGACCTGAAGATGGATGATAGTAGATCCTTCCTCCCTGCAGCTGTCAGACTTTATAACACCACGCACCAGCACCACGCCCAAAAATCCCGATAAGTGTTCACATAAATCACAAGTGTTTACAAAAATCATAATAGGTGTTTA
>JAUBOC010000082.1:14096920-14110553 GCA_032275365.1 Anablepsoides cearensis
GGGGGGGGGAGACTCACATTAACCTCCAGGAAACCTTTGGCCTTCTGACTGCTACACTGTGTGGTTTAGTGTTTGCACTGTAAATTGGGAACGCCTCATCTAAATTTCAGGTGAGAGAGGAAGTGAAAATGATGATTAACAGCTGCCTCTTGACCTTTTGAATCTACTTTGATCAATTGAAGGCCAAAGATGTTCACGGAGCATGTTTTTCTCAGATGTTTGAGCATGTCGACTTTTATAGCTTTTATGTTTGTTATGCATTTAATTAACTGTTTTTGATGAGCTACAGCAAATGTTGCATTTTGGAGTTGAAGAGCATTTCCACCTCATCAGCTCAGCTAATGTTTGGCCTTTTCCTTCCTCTCCTTTCCTGCAGAACTGCATGTTGCTGGGAGGCAGAAAAAACACAGAAGTACCACTTGAAGGTTACTTGGTGGCTCCTATTCAGAGGATATGCAAGTACCCGTTGCTGCTCAAAGTGAGTGTGTAAATGGCCAAATGGTAAAGTGCCAGCCATGTGTTGGCGGAGCTGCCACACCCATGTGGCGCTGCTGTAGGGCACCTTCTTCTCCTCGGTCATTAGTTAGGGCTGTCCCGTCCGCTACACGTCAGCCTCTCCCTCCTCTAATGAAACGTTGGCCTCGTATTCTGACACGTCTCCGTTTAGTTCAGTCACACCACCGCACTGCAGAAATATCCCATCATCACCTCCCAAGCCCAGCTGTACGTTCAGACGCTTTTGACCAGCCTCAGTCATACCTTTTTCCAGAGTGGAACTTGAGTGAAACGCTATACGTATTCAAAGGCTCGTTTGATATGTGTGACCGTAGCCGTCCCATCTCATTTATCTTGTTATGATCTATTAATTCACCCGGGCATTCCCTAAGCAGCCACCAGCATGCAGCGGGGAGAAGTTATAATAATAAAGGGAGTAATCTGAGCCAGTTGAAGGTTTCCAGCTGCCGGAGTCTCCTCCTCTCATTAAGTGACACAGATAGCAATTGGAGGCTTCAGATATATCCAGAAAAGTGTAAATCAGTCTTCAGTTAGCTGACATGCTGTTTCAACTGGAAGGGGAATTGTGGAATGGGTGATGGTTTTTCATGTTTCATCGATTATTATTTTTTTTTCAGATGACTGATTCCTTTTAAAAGCATTTTCAGCATTCGTCTATGTTGTCTTTACTTAAATACATAGGAGCTGATGAAGAGGACCCCTAAGAGGCACAACGACTACACCCTGGTTCAGGAGTCCCTGCAGCTGATGAAGGCTGTGTGCTCCAGCATCAATGAAGCAAAAAGGCAGATGGAGAAGCTGGAGATTTTAGAGGAGTGGCAGTCGCATATTGAGGGCTGGGAGGTGGGCCTTAACCACACTCTACACTAGATTTTATGCTTTATTTACGATCTGGTTGCACATTTAGCAACGGTGCTGTGTTAGCAGTGTGTTTTTACATATATGGCTGTGGTGGAGTGGTTAGGGGTTCGCCTGTTGTTTCAGTTGTTGTGTCCTTGGGCAGGAAACCTCACCTGTCTTGCCTACTGATGGTGGTCAGAGGGTCCGGTGGCGTCGGTGCATGGCAGCCCCGCCTCTGTCAGTGTGCCCCAGTGTGCATCAGTGTGTGAACGTGTGTGTGAATGGGTGAATGTCTGAAGTGTAAAGCGCTTTGGGGTCCAAGTGGACCTGATAAGGTGCTGTATAAGTTTAAGCCATTTACCATATTAAAACGATAGTCACAAACCCTGTTTTTTATGCACATTTGGAAGTATCGCATTAGAAAGTTTTGATGGAAACTGCAAATTTCTAAAAAACTTCTCAATTTTGCTCAAATGTTTTTACGCTCACTTGAGGTGTTTTTTTTGGATTTTCCGAAAAAGAGTTCATACCCAAAAGGGGAGATGGAAACACATTTGGCTAATAAGTTCTAACGTAGGGAACATTTACATCACATTGAAAAAATTCATTAGGGTTTGCTTATATACTGATTTTAATTATACTACACATGGTATATTATTATTATTTTTATTAGGAAAACAGTAATATATTTTATAATGTGATTATTTTACTTAAATTGATGATTTTATGTAGATTCATGCCTGAACACAGATTCAACACATAACTGAACCGTTGGTCTTCATTAGACCAGAGGACATGATTCCTTAATGGCAGGGGGTCATCCTGATGACTCAGTAATATAGGTGGAGTCATGTCCTGAAGATTCTGTTTTATTGAAAAAACGAGGCCTGAATGCAGACTGAATAAACACTGCCTCCAGCCAGAGCTGCTCTGTGGTTTTGTATGAACTCTTTTACATTCAATATCCATGTATTGACGTATTTACTTGTTCGGTTCAAGCACATAAAAGGGTAAACAAACACGCTTAACAGTTTTCTTTCAACATGACTGGTTGTAGCCTGGTTCAGTTGATCCAAACCAGTAGATGGAAACACATCTTCAGACACATCTTTTTTTTTTTCTCTATTTTGCAACATTTTAAAAGTTTGCTCAAAATTCGCATTACAATTAAATAGAAACATAGTTATATTATTTCCAAAATCTTTTCCCATCTATAGTTTACCTTAATAAAACAACAACTCACTTTGGTAACGATCCTGCTTTGTCTAGTTATACAGTAACAGTCTGGTCAGAATTAATCTACATTTTTATATTTTTCTAACCTGAAACCTGTTGAAACAACTATAATACACAACTGAGATGTTTTAGTAGGTTGTTCTGCTGTTAGCCTGACCTATTGTAGTGTTTCAGTATGAAATGTACTGCAGAAATATAAATAACAACTATTATTATCCAAAGAACTGATGCAACCGCTGCTCAGTGTCTGTTTAATGTGACAGAAAATAAAGTTTAAGTGTTTTAGCTGCATCCGGTTGAGCACATACAAACACCTCGAGGTCTAAGAATAGTTCAATCAGAAACAGGCTCGGCGTTGGGTGGGGTGACATCTTGTACTCAACACAGTCTTGGCTGCAGCTCCTCTGCGGTTTCCCCCTCTGCACTTGTATTAATTGTGAACATTACCTCATTCTGGAGCTCAGTGCTCTTGTCTGCTCCTCAGCAGGCTCTGCAGCTCCAAACGAGATGGAGCTGAAGGAGGGGTAAAGGAAACAGCAGAGGGGGGGGGGGACTGAATGATGGCTGCGTTTTGTTTTTTCTGTGTGGGTGTTTGAGGAATGACGGGGGGATTGTGGGATTTTTTTTCCGTTCCTGCTCCTCCGTCCAGGATGGCTGCTCATTAGTGCTGACCTGCTCCACTGCTGGCCACCCTCAGGGCCTCCTGGCAGGTTCACACACGCTGCGTGGGAGAGGCAGGGCGATGGCCCGCTGTGGTCACCATGGCGATGACTGCCAGCACTCGCTAGGACGGTGATTGCCAGTTGGTTACCGTCGCAAGTGTCTGTGTTTTGTCACAGTGCGCCATGGTGATGCGGTAATTTTAGACTTTAAGGTAGTAGTTTCCACCCGGTTTTCACCTTGTCTAATTAGTCGTCTTAAACATCGAGCTCAGTTTTTTGGATTCGTTTGTAGCAAGAATTCTTTCATCCTCTACCTTGATTAATGGGATTCTCTGCTTTTGCCATTTATATATTTCTATCTTGTTCAGGAGTTACTATGTCTGGCAGTTGTTAGACTTTTAAAATGAAAGGCCATACCTTGAAGGAACTCCTGCCGCCTTTAATGCCAGAGTTTTAGATTAAAACCATCCTATGCTGAGAAGGGATGAAGTTAAAGCTGTTTGGATTCCATGTATGTGTGATCTCATGCAAAGTTGTGCAATCTGTTGTTGCTCAAAGAATGTGTTGAGGACTTTCAGCTACCACTGCACCAAATTTAGCTCAGTATTCGTAAAACTGACTGAGTTATAGACATCATTGCATTTGCTAAGTTAGTTGTGGTAGCCAGCTTGCGTTAGTTTTACTACAAAAGTTAATGAGTTGTGGATAAAGAGCCAATGATTACTTTCTAATGGTTTCATTAGAATTTGTCCAGACAAACAAGATTCATGACAAGAGTTAATGTAATTCGGAGTAAAATTGTTGCCCTACATCAGAGATTCTTAACCCATGGGCCGAGCGCCAGCTTGAGGGCCTCAGAATAACAACAGTTTTTTACTTTGGGCCGCAGGACCACAATGATTTTGAATAAAGTGCAATACACTTTCTCACCACTAGTAGCGGCAGTGCGCCACTCAGATGTTTAACAACTTTTTCATTATGTATAAGAAGAACCTTAGATAGCTGTCGACAATGGAAACCTATTATAAATTAAAAGTAGAAACAAAAATGAAGGCAATCCACCAAAAAATGCCAAAGTTTGTCACTACTTCTGGTTCAATATTTTAAAAGTTTAAAATGTTATCAAATACAGTTGCAGATACAGCTATATTTTAATTTGCACTTTATCAAATTGTTTTTTGTAGTTTATTTTTAAACATTTTGAATGTATTTTAAAGAAACTTTAAACTTGTCAAAAAGCGGTTGTTACTGTTGTTGTTTGTCACTAATATGAAGAGCAGCTTCTGGTTCTACCATGCAAAAGTTTAAAAAGGCTATATTTTTATTTGCACTTTATCAAATTTATTTTTACATTTTTTTATTTGAAACATTGACTTTAAACATTTTGAATGTATTTATTTTATGCCCACAACTTTATTTATTGAATTGTCTGTTTTCGTTATTGTTCATGTTAAAAACAATCAGTCTGTTGACTGACCGTTGTATTTGTTCAAATAATTGTTATGGGCAGGTAACCATGTAAAAATGTTTGTCATAATCATGTCTTGTGATTATTTGACAGGAGTTTTACTTTTAAACGAAGTGTATTTAATTTAGTTATAATGCAAATATAATAGAAATTAAACCAAGATTTACGATAATTGTCATTTTAAACCAAGTTTTAGAATAATTATCATTTTGATCCGTATGGTAATGTCTGATTGGGCCCTGAGGTCAAAAAGGCTAAGAACCCCTGCCCTATATGTTGCCCTCAGAGTATATTTTAGGGATGACTCTCAGCTACTAACACACCAAGTTTTAGCTCGATATCTGTAAAACCTCCTGAGTTATAACCACTTTTGACTGGCTGCAAATTAGATTAACATCTGGTCAAGGGCCACGGGAGAGGGGGGAGAACAAAAGAAAGTGTTTAGGGAGAAATCTCAAGACCCAAAAGAGCAGAGGAAGAAAGTGAGAATTGTTCATATGAAGCAAAAGGAAGAGATGGAGTGAAGAGAGGGAGAGAGGAGGTTTTGGCCCTGCTGATGTCTCCTGCTGCAGGAAATGCTTTGCACTTTTTTTTTTTGCCTCTGTGCGCTTGGGAGTTATTTTTAACTCTGAGAGGTTGATCAAATGGGGGGGTGGGGGGGGGTGGGGGGGTCGGGATGCATAAATTCCCAGGGTGTCTAAGTTAAGGGAAAAGACAGCACACTTTATCATTTTGCAGCAGGAACCCAACTAATATGGTGACCAGGCGCGACGACGCAACACATGGCCCGACTGGACGGGATGTTGTTCTATTGAAGCTATTAACCACCCCGTGTTTTAAAGTCCCACAGCAATCTGCTCTGAGGAAGCAGGGAGTGTTTTCACAGACCCCTGAGAGAGGGAACAGGAAGGGCTGGGTTCTGTCAACCCGCATCTGCTCAATGCTGCATGTGGACTCTGAGAGATAAAGGGGAAAAAAAAGTTTTTACAGTTCTGTGTTTTAAGTAGTTCTTATTTGTATGTTATTTTTTTTTCTCTTGCCTGTTCGACCCACATGTCAACACCACTTCCACCCCCACCAGGGCTCTAACATCACGGATACCTGCACCGAGATGCTGATGCAGGGCGTCCTGTTAAAGATCTCAGCTGGAAACATACAAGAGAGGAGCTTCTTCTTGTTTGACAAGCTTCTGGTGTACTGCAAGAAGAAAAACAGGTGTTTATACTATCCTTTGATTTTATCTCTATTACTTACAATAAACCTCATGGCATGTAAGGAGCTTGAGTTCACATTAAGGGTTGTTTAAAGAATACGGTTTAAAAAATACTTTTTAGTTTTTCCCCATTTGTCTATGTTTCAGCAAGGCAAAAATACAAAACAAAGGAAGTATTTTTGTTTCATTGTTCTACAATAAATAGGGGTGCACAAAATTATTGATTCACATCAGATTCGTGATTCTCATTTTTAGAATCAATTTAAAATGTCCCAAAATGGATTAAAATATAAAGCAAATCCAGAGATTCAACTGGCCACGTCGTCACTTAAGGCAAAGATTTGGGCTCATTTTGTTTTTTACTGAATGAGTCTGAGTTTGACATGAGCTTCACTAAGTGCAAGGTTTGCAAAATGAAGATGAAGCCCTTTGGGAACACAACAAATGTGCAGCTTAACATTATCAGTTTTCAAGGAAAAATTTGATTTTGAATCGAATCGTGGAACCAAAAATCAGGATGGAATCGTGAGATGGTAAAAGATTCCCACCATCTAATAAGTAGAGACATTTACCTTTTTGTGAAGAGGTGAAAAAAATGCAGGTAAACCAACAAATTAAGCAACCACATTTTAAATCTTAAGAAGCTGGGCCATTTTCTAAGATGTCTCACTTTCTGAAAGTAAAAAAGTGATATTCTTTCCAATAGTGGCACATTTTCTTAGTTTAAACAATTGATTTGTTTACTATGTTCTGTTAGTAATTAAAAATAGGTTTATAAGATTTGCCAATCATTGCAGTTGTTTTTTATTTACCTTTTAGACAACAACATTTTCAGAATTGTGATCGTAGAAATGTAAAAGCAAATGATTTAGTTTTATTTTGAACTTGTGTTTAATCAAGGTAGGAACATTAAACTCCTCACTTAACATTTTATTTTCTCTGTCAAGTTATCTTTTGCATCATGCACCATTCTACCTAATGACATGACATTAATTATGATCGGTGCACATTAAATAGGGAAACTGATTACCATCTATTATTGTGTTTCTGCAAGCAGAACTCTTGATGAATAGCCCATTTTATGTGAAGTGATTTTTTTATGCTGCTGTTGCTGCTGCTCCTTACTGAGCCACTGATACAGCTTCCAACAATGCAGCTTCGTCTAATCTAAGTGTTTTGAGCAGCTTTTGTTTCTCCATCAGCAGCTGCCACCTGCTTTGATTTCCCTTTATGTTTTGAAGCCAGCGTGGTGTTATCGGGTTGTGCAGACAAAGGGAGGTACATTCCCTGAGTGAAGGAGGACAAAGAGGAGAGACAACCGAATTTGTTGCTCACACTCAAACTTCAAGAACTTCCATCACTTTCATGTTCTTTTTTTAAACCTCTGAATGCGACTGTTTTCACTCATGCTCTGTCATTAAATGACTAAACTTTGTCTTTGTATTCATGCATTTTTAATTTGTATTTTTTTTGTGAAAGGCGTTTGAAAAACAGCAAAGCATCCACAGAGGGTCCACGCTACCTGTTCAGAGGAAGAATAAACACTGAGGTGATGGAGGTGGAAAATGTGGACGATG
Source organism: Anablepsoides cearensis (assembly GCA_032275365.1). Classification (NCBI taxonomy): domain Eukaryota; kingdom Metazoa; phylum Chordata; class Actinopteri; order Cyprinodontiformes; family Rivulidae; genus Anablepsoides; species Anablepsoides cearensis. Next base: position 14,104,433 of record JAUBOC010000082.1, read on the forward strand.
GCACAGGTAAGCCTCGTCATTCTCTCACATCCACACTTTGTATAGGCAGAGGGATAATATAGTCGTTTGTGGAAACTGTTAGGGGGAAAAGATTTTGTCATCGCGATTTTCGCCATGAAACTGCCTCAATGAGAGATGGTTTCGGCAGTTTGGATGGAGCATGGAGGTCTTTCACTGCCTTTTATTTTAGCTTTGAGATCATCTTATTCAGAAATAACAGAGTTATAGCTATTTTGATCAAACTTTGACAATAATGTTCTGTATGATTATGGATGCACTGCTATTAAAATTTCAGCCAATATTGATATTCAATATTAATATTGCTGAATGATGTTACACAAACACATAAAAGACATTTGCAATTATGCACAAGCACACGATACTGTAAATAAAGACCAGACCAGTGACGTGGCTCTCTACTTCAGTTATTCCTGGCATCACAGGATCATTATCACTATCATGATCAAACAAATATCGCTTGATCAACCTTTTCCTCCCCCGAAACAGAAACAGAAACATCAACAATCGGGAAATATCGGACATTAATATCGGCCCAATTTTACTTATGTGACAGTAGGGTTGAGCAAAATTGGCGAAAAATTTAATCACGATTAATTGCAGTATTTAGTCGATAACGTTTAATATGACAATTAATCCCCTGGAGACCCTGGATGCCTGCATGTCCTAGTCACATGACTAATTTAAATCACTCTAGTGGGAGTGATTTACTCTCCGTAAAAATCTGTTCCAAATTGTGTCAAAAGTACCGACTTCAGGCTATTCATCAATTTTTAAATTGTGTTGATAGACCAAGTAAAACTAGAGTTTTAATAAATAAATTACAGAACTTTTTTTTTTTTATGTTGGTCATATTTGACTGACCGGGGAAATCTCCAGTCAGTCTGCCTGGTGGCATTAATTAATTGTATTAATCATCAGGTGCCGAAAAATAATCGATTAAGATTTTTTTTGACGATTAATTGCACACGATACGATTTTGCCCAACCCTATGGGACAGATATCGATACTCTAAAAAATGACCAACATCGGCCGATACCAGTGTTAATACCAATGTATCGTGCATCCCTAATGATTTTACATGATATTGTGAGATCTCACGCTCCTAATCATCAAAATCCCATCCAGTGGATCATGAGATATTCTGCTAGCAGACTAACATGTGAACATACATACAGAGACACAGGAAAAAACACTGTTGCCCGCCTTTTGCCTTTTGAGCAGGAGGCGATAAGTAACTTTTAAAAGCCTGTGTTCTCGGGACTGGTCTGCTGCTGGTTCTCGGTGAACTCGCACGTTTGTGTCTTTTGGCCTCTTGCAGCCACCGATTATCATATATATTTGTAGAAATCCATCTTTTTCCTTGTCCAGCAGACGTTAGAGGGACAGCAGAATTCTGTTTCTGCTGAGGGATTGATGGGTTTGGGTTTGGAGCGAGCAGGAGGATAAACACGGTGCAGAAACTCACGGGTGTTCTGCGCCACAGACCAAAGATCTCAGCCTGAAATCCAGGGTGACAGAAGTATTTTAGCTTGAATTCCTCTGTAATGAAAGTGCCTCGACTTTTCCCAGGAACACACTTGCTGCCGGGGGTTTGAAACACACCCTGGAGGACATCCATACAGAGGACATGACGCTATACAAGCTTTTAGACATAATTATAATTGATGGAGATGGTGTTTTGCTTTTTGTTACAGCCTCAAAGGGAAAAACCAAGGGTTAGCTGTTGGGCATTTAAAATGTTCTGTTAGAATAATTCAAATTCAGTTATTTTTTTAACATTAAACTCAACTCTATAATACATAAAATGCCTCAGTGTGGGCATGGAAAACATGAAGATACTGAGTAAATTCAAGACGCTGCCTGTCCCTACTTTGTATTCAAGGGAAAAAAACCCATAAAACACAGGAAAAAAGGGTATAAACTCAAATGCACAATTTTCACTTTAACTTCTATAAACCATCAGCCCAAATGGGGAACAAGTAGCTATCAGCTCCATGGGACTAGTGTAGGAATTGAGCAAATAATGCTGATGGATAGTTCTTCCTCTGCTTGTGTTGGCTCATTTATCTCATTAAAGAAGAGGAGCAATAATCAATGAAACCCTCGATAAGAAGGCTATGAGGTCTAGAAGTTGGAGAAATTAAACTAAAGAGTTTTTTATGCACTCCATACATCAATGCTAATGAATTAAATGCAGCTATTTTGTCAATTCAGATATTCCTGCGTAGCATCAGAATGTTGTTTCTGATTTTTCTGGTAGTAAAAGCAGATTTCTATATTTATTTTATTTTTATTTTATACACTGTATTCCTCTAGTGGGGAAATTCTCTGCATTTTACCCGTCGCACTCGTGAACACACATGTGGAGCAGTACAGTTGTATTAAAAAAAGAAAAAGAAGACTATTAAACTTCTACAGCTGAGATTGTGACTGCCTGCTTCACAGCTGACTATCACAGCAGCGGAAACATCGTGAACAATGGCTGGAAGATCCACAACACGGCCAAGAACAAGTGGTTCGTCTGCATGGCCAAGACCCCCGAGGAGAAACAGGAGTGGCTGGAGGCCATCCTGAAAGAGAGGGAGCGGAGGAAAAGTAAGGAACTGCTTCGGTTTATCGGCATCGAATTTGAGTGATGTTTGAGATGAAAGCTTGAGAATTTACACATGATAAATGTTTCATAATGTGAACCATTAACCCCATTTAAGACTACTGTTATAGACACTGAAAAGTACCACAAACAATTTGGCAGATTTAGAGGAAATGACCTTTTCCCTGTTCAGAAGGGCCCAGGAATTAAGCACAAAGTAACTCCATAGTATTGCCGAGCAGTTTTCATGCAGCTCTCGTTCCTCCTCTGCACACAGGCCTGAGGCTCGGCATGGAGCAGGACACCTGGGTGATGGTCTCAGAGAAAGGAGAGAAGCTCTACAACCTTATGACCAAAGGAAACCTCATCAAGGACCGAAAACGCAAGCTTACCACCTTCCCCAAGTGCTTCCTGGGAATGTAAGGCCCTGTCCACACTTTGCATACAGTAGCTTTTCATCAACTCCAAGATATTTTACAAACACTTTCTAATCAGTTGCAGATTAGTTGAAGGCAACTACCAGGAAATGCAAATCAGACAGATTTGAATATAAGCCTTAAGTTCTAAATCTGTTCTGTGTTTTTACTTTAAAGATTTGTAGGTCTTTTTATCTGATGTTCATAAAGAGACCTTTTAGAGCAGGGGTGTCAAACCCATTTTCACTGAAGGCCACCTGAGCATTTGTAGTTAACTTTAACATTTCCTGTTTAACTTTGCATAATTCCTCGTCTCATTGCTACGGCTGAGCACCGCTAACAAACAATAACTGAGCTTTACGTGGTATTTCCTGCATAGAAACAGTGTTTTATCACGTCTTCTTATAAACACTGAAAATTACTATGAGTAGGACTGACTAAATGTGAAATAAATAAAAGAGAAATACTTTTAAATGTAAAAGTGAGAGTTTTACTCAAAGCTGCCGTCTTGAATTCGGAACTCTCTCACTTTCCAACAGAGAATTCCCACTGGAGGGGTGTTCCAGTTTAAATTTATGACTCGTAAGTGGGAAATTCCCACTTCCCAGTACAACTGGGCCACAGCAAAAATAGCCATTGAAAATACAGTGAAATGGAGATTCTATATGGTGAATTTTACAGACTGACGGCTCCTTTTGAACCCTGTGCACCTCCACCTATATGAGGGAGGCCATCATTTCATGCATTATAGGAGATGTAGTGTACAGTCAGTGCTGGCTTTAAAGCAGCATATGTTTATATAAGACAGCTCTCGTGGGTCATGTAAAATGCGATGGCAGGCCACATTTGGCCCGTGGGCCATGTTGCACAAGTGTCGCCTGCAGGTTGGACAGAACTCTTTTGTAATACAGATTGGTTTCCAATTCTGAGCTGTCATTATTAAATTGGCAAGGATTTCTAAAAGCAGCGTCTGGGAAGAACTCAGTGTGTTGAAGAAACTATAACTGCAATCTGGATCATGGGAAAATCAAATCCTGCCAAATTTAGCTCATGAATCTTATTTAAGGAATATTGGTGTGGTGGCTGAAGAAGCAGCAGCTATCAAATAACAGCTATAAATCAGATACCTCAGTGTGCATCTCAGTGTTTCATTATAAACACTGCATTTGTTGAAAGGCAGTCTTTTATTTAGTGGCGCTTTCCTCCAAACCTAAACTGATATTCATGACTTTAGCTTGAATAAATGTTTCTGCTTCCCAATTTTATATTCATTTGAATCATTTTTTTCATTTATCCTAATCACACAGAAAACCACTCTAGTTTAAGCGGTCATGTCGAACTCCATATTATTTTTAGAAGTCTGAAGAAAGTAAAATTAAAATAATAAAAAAAAACACACCCCAAAGCCTAACTGGACATATTTGTGGCAACGTTACACGGCATGGTGGTTTGGAACGGGGAGTTGCTTTCTTCTTTTGGTGCACGCAGACAACACAAGATCTCTTGTGGTCTAGAGAAGGAATGGATCTGTCAGCTATAAAATTAGAAAGGATCAAACACTTCAGTGTGGTCATCTGAATGAGTTTGAAGGGATCAAGTGGTGAGAAAGCAGCTCAGAGAAACTCCCTTTGCCTTACGTACAACACCTGGATGACCTGTGGGTAAGAAAAAAAATAAATAAAATAATCTCTTGCCTTGTACTTTCCCTGCCCTGATGACTCTGGAGCTGATTACACGTGGGCGTATTTGCTAAGTGAGGAACAGCATCGTATATCTTTAATGAAAACCACATTGCCTACGGCTTTAACTCAGCCCACTCCTTCTATTGTGAAACCCTCTGCCTTCGTTCTCACAACACGCCTCCTTCCTTTCTTCTTCACTTTACTATTTAGGTCTTTGGGCCATTTCTGGGTGTCCAACTCCTTCCCCCTTAAATGGCACGACATTTAGGGGGGTTATTTTCTGCAACAGAAAGATTTGCAAGACAGCTACCTAACCAGACGTTCTCATCTCATTTTAAACCTGAAACAAAAGTGTTCTTTGGTGTAATGTCAGCTTCTCATGACAGCTGTTCGTAAAAAACCCCAAGGACCGACTTAAAAATGTCACCTTCGGCGCTGACGATCGCGTTTTAATTAGAGTATAAAATAGCTCAGTTAAATTTTATAGGGTAGTTACACGATTTAACCTAGAGCAACTGTTGACGTTGTTGGTAATTGTCTTTATTTTATGTTGAGGGAAGAAAAGGCTGCTACTGTACTCTTTAGTAAAAGTAAAACTACTGCTAATAATGTGCTCAAACTCACATTGATGCTGTTAAAACAGGTGATGGGCAATGCAAGATCGACAGTTTATTGTAAAACTAATAAGTTTAGTTTGAGCTTGTGAAAACTCCGTAGCTGTTTGTTTTTTGGAAATTTTAATCCAGACACACAGTTTGGTAAATTAACGTTGATGCCTTGTGTTTTTCTGTATCCTTTGTTGAGCTCGAGGATGATAGAGGTGGTCAGATTGGTCTGTTCTCGCTCTGAAAACTGGATAAAATGTCCCTTTCAGCTGAACTCTGACACCGAGCTGCCTCCATCACAGGCCTGGAAGTGAGCTTCAGAGAATTCCAGTGGTGCTCCTCGCTGTGTTTGTTTGGCTTTAGTGGGGAGAAAGGATTTCAAGGATGTAACCAGATAGACGGCTGCTTTGTTCACCAGTTCTCCAAGACCAACCCCCACACTTTGTTTTGCCTCCACGCTCTCTGTCAGTTCCTCTTTTTCTCAAAGAGATGAAATCAAAACTGATCTCATTTAGCCAAAATGTCAAATGATGTTTTTTTTTCTCCTTCTTGTGTTTTCCAACAAGTTAGAGCTGGGCGGTATGACACAAATTTTATATCATGGTATTTTTAACAATTACACCGGTTTCACGGTATTTGACGGTATTTTTTTGCCATCCCAGCTGAGCTGATAATAAAATGTACAAACATTGTTTATTGACTTTTTTTACTGTCTGTGTCACGGTTTCTTTCCTCTAGTACGTCTTTTCTTCTTTGCCTGGTTGTAAACAGTAATCATGCATTTTGGTCCGATCGTGAAAGGTTGAG
>JAUBOC010000082.1:14164771-14174959 GCA_032275365.1 Anablepsoides cearensis
GTGGCCGGCTTTTTTTTTGTTTTATGAATGTACGGACCGGCATTTAGCCGGGCAGGGATTGGCGCCATTATCGCGGAAATGTCTTGTAAAAGAGGCTATTGTCTAGTATGAAGATGAGCATAGCAGAGATATATATGGTATGTGGCTGAAACAGGAAGTTTTCAAAATTAACATTTGATTATATTTTATATTATTGCTTTAGAAGAATAATTTTTTGGGCAGGTGGGGTTGTGTACTATAGACCCTATGTGATGGCCTATAATCTTTTATCCTTAATGGCCCTTTTCCCCCCTTACATAACATTTACTTTTATATTTGAAAGAGTTTTAAGAACCAGCACTTTTACAGTTTTACTTGAGTAAAGAGCTTGAGTTGATACTACTTCCAAACTCCTAATATCTGTACTTCTACTTGCGTAATAAATGTTAATACCTTTGACACCTCTGTTGTTTTAAAAACTTCTAAAAAATAGAGACAGAATTAAGATTATGACAAAAGGTTGAATTTATGAAAGTTTTAGGACCAAACGATGAAAGTGTTTTCTTAATTTTATAAAACAAAATTAGTTTTCTAGTCATAAGCCACGCCCACATATGCCAAACATCATTTTGAAAAAGGAAACGCAGGGAATCCTCTTAAGCACATCTGTAATTTTGTATCAATTTGTTCCTTGAATTATATGACAAAAACTACTCAAAGATGAACTTTTCTTGTTTGTACATTGCTTTGTAAATATTCAGTAATATATAAACATTTATACAAACCAAGCTTGAGCCCTAATAGGAGTTATGAAAAGCAGGGCATGCATTTTTCACATTTTTGCAGGGGTGGGGGTACATCTTACTTCCAAATTAGACTAAACATTGTCATGCTGCGTTCCCCTTGCTTCTGCAGCTTGGACCCCTGCAGGGATGTAAATGGTGAGCACACAAACAGCATATTTAATAATTGAAAACCCAACAAACCAGAAGCACTTGATTAGTAACGTTGTTATTGCTTTATTAGTGCTGCAGCCTTCTCAGGTTCTATAGATTGGGTTAGTTACTTGATTGATGAGTTTTAATAACAGTGAAAGTGGGATGTTTTGTGGGACATCAGCAGGTTGGAGTTTATTCTCTAAAAGTTTTGTCCATCATTCTCAATTTGTTTGGCAGCAAATCTGAAATAAGTAAAAAATCCACCCCATTCTCCTAACTCTCCTCACCTAAACTTTACTTTGCTTTTATTATTTATGAACTGTAGATGTAACTACTACTTATTTTCCTGCCAACACTTTTTCCCCTTTCCAGTTTCTTTCTTTTATATTTCTTCTCGTTTATCAATATGAGAACTCTGGAGAAATACAGACTGTAAATTGGAAATGTGTTGGAACGACATAAAACAGATGGGTATAAATCACCTCTTACTATCTCACCAGCCTTAATGAAACTGGAAACTATGCAGCTTCACACACGGGGAGAGAGATTCTGTGCGGTTTCCTTCATCCTGCTCCAGCTGACGAGATATTTAAAGATCCACTCGGGGTGGACCCCCCCCCCCCACACACACACACACACCCCTCCTCCACTCCACCCCACTTTGCCAGTGTGTTAGAGCTCAGAATGGGTGCTTGAAATATTCTGGGGTGGCCTATATAAGGACATCTTTTTGCAGCCCCTTTGCTGTATTATCTCTCGACACATTCTCCAGATGATTGGCGTGTTCATTACGTTTTATCGCATCATGTCAGGCTGCCATAAAGTTACGCAACCCAAAACTGAGAAGACTTTTAAATCATGATCTAATTGACTTAAAGAAATGACTTCTGGCAGCAATAACTCCCCTACTGCACATTGTTCTCTCAATCAGTGTTAAATCCTACCATGAGAGTAGGAGATAATAACCAAACGGCTCAGATTTCTTTGTACCTCCATGCCAGTGTTATTAAATGAATGCCAACCCGGCAGCTTTGGAACTTTAGATGGCTTAATTTGTTGTGAAAAGACAATGGATCGATATACTGGTGCAGCTTGTTATCATAGAAAGGTCACCCAGCAGCCTTGACGCTTGTCACTTTAAGGATTTATCCATGTGCTGCTATGTGTGCATCTTTGTTAGGGTGTGAAAGAGAAAATGGTGCTACACATGCAAAGTTAGCTCTATCTAATGAATCACGGGCTCGTGTCAGCACATGTTTTACACACATCACTCACACTTCTGATGGAGAAAGCATATTGCGTCTGGCGCAGGAGATTCACTGTCTTGTCCTTGGACCTTTTATCCTCCTCGGCACAAGAAGCATCAATCTCAAAGTCTCCTCAGGTGATGTCAGTCTGCTCCTTCTGCTCAACCTGAAGCGACGTCTTTATCGCCCCGAAGCGGAGCTTTTTTGGCCTGTTGTGACTGACGTTTCCCTGGACGTGAATGCTGGTGAAATGATTCATTAGTGAGATGAGCAAAGGCCAAACAGATGGGACATGATGGTAATGACAAGGTGCAAAAGGACCCAAATGTGCTCATGAAAATACGAGCCTGTTTAAATAAATGTGATCAGAGAAACAGCATACTGTTTGTGGACGAGGCTTTAGGGTCGATGTTCATTTCAATCATTGTTGCCAAAACAACTTTATTTGCCCTGAAAAGATGTCAAGAAAAATATAGTATTGAGATTGTGAGTTGGATGTTTTTTCTTCAGATTCATTTGTTGTACATAATGAGGATTTAAAAAAGATTTTGATGCATCAGAAAAAAATAGTAAACACATTGTGTGATGCTAAAGCATTCTTACATTTGTTTCTTCTGTACATTTTCTCGTTACGCTATGTTTGTGCTGTTTCAACAATTTATGTATCAAACATTCAGCTTCTTTAGGACATTCTGGCTATGACTTTTGGTACTTCAGCAATTTATATTTTTTAAGATATTTAGCTTTTTCTTACTGAAAATGAATGGAGCTGTCTTCAGCATCCTCAAAATCCTGTAAAATGTGCATAAATCGCTTTATCGCTCTTTACACCTTTTGTTCTGGTTCTGCTTTTTTTTTACTTCTTTGTGCTGATTTCTGTCATTCAGACCTTTTCCACTATTCTTATTTCAACATTTTTTGTGGTTCTTTCAGCTGATGTAAACCATTAATATTTCTTTTGCTGTCTTTCTGCTAATTTCAGCTGTTGTGTTTTTAGCTACAATTTTTTGGCTTAATTTGTCTTTTTGTGATAATTTCATCTTTTTATTGCTTAATTCAGCAAACATGTTGTTTCTTTCTGTGCTTATTTTAGCTCTTCTGGCTACGTTTGACATTTCTTTCTGCTAATTTAAGCAGTTTTATGTATTTTACAACAAATTGGAACTTTTTTGTACTCCTTTTCTTGTTTTCCTACTAATGTGAGCTTTTATATTCTCCTTTCATCATGTAAGTTAAAATGATGACACATACTAATTTTAAGGCCATTTTTCTACTTGTTTTACATTCTTTGTCTAAATTTCTGCTATATTCTTATTGTTTTAACAGTTTTGCTAATAAACATTTTCAGCTTGACTTCAGAAGCTTTCAGCATTCACACTACACTTAGTTTTTGTTTTTTGCTATCATTTTCATTGCATTTGTTCGTCACATAGGGTCAATGTTTGATTTAGCTCCTTTGTGACTCCTGCACACACGCAGGCAGACTTGTGGCTTATGTTTTGGTTTAACCTTTTGCATGTTTTTCCTCCATATTTTGGTTGGATCAACAGCTGCACTCTGAGTGTGACACTGGAGCAGGCCATCCTGCTGGCCCGTAACCACGGCCTTCCGCCTCGCTGCATCATGCAGGCCACTGATGTCATGAGAAAACAGGTTGGTGTTTTGCATAACCTCATGTAAATTTCCACTGTTTAATGAACAATCTCTGTTATGAAGATACTAAATCTGGAGATAAGCGTCACAATCGTTTTGTAAACCAGTTTCCTCTTTTAAAACTTTGGTAATTAAAAAAAAAAACTGCTGATAACGTTCCCGGGTCTTTTTTTGTGTGGCTTAACTTGTGATGACAGTTCCTGTCATGAAGTGTATTTTTTTTAATTCACTACCTTGTCTGCTTCTAGACAACTTGATTATATGAGTTTCAAGCGCTGCTGATTAAAATCTAGGTGTAAATTTTTGTGAGGACAGGTGGTTTATAGTCCGCTGCCTCCTCTCACACAACTCTTAAGTGTTTCTGTGAATATCTCTCAGAGGCCCTGTAGGCTCCAATCACTGACCACTTTGAGAAGGGCTACATAAAAATGACATTATTGGTCTTCAGAGCTTCTTTAACAGCTGTGCCTTCCTTTTTCGAGAAATATGAGGCATATTCTAAATTAAAACCATCATAGCCAACAAAATATTTTAACTCCCTGTTGGTAGATAGAAGTGACTAAAAAAACTATTACAAATCTGTAAACAGGGTGTTTTTATGGTTAAGTTGTTCAGGTGCACTTGGAACATTTCCCAACAACTTTGTGGTATGATTTTCACCTGTTAGCAGAAATTTTATGACTCTCTTAAAAATGTCCTCACTGCTTTAGAAAAAAATCTAAATATCCCTCAAAAAGTAAGCAGATTGATTCAGACTTGTCTGAGTGTCTGTTTTGGGTCACAAACTAAATCTCCATCACTTAAGTCACCCCATAAAAGCCTCCAGCCATGACTGGAACTCAGCCTCCAGCTCAGACTCTTTTCCAGCGCTGTCACTGATGGTTATTTAGCTGCTTACAGTGAGGAAGTTAGTGAAGACGCTGAGATTTTGCAGGACTGGTACAACGTAAATGGGGTTGTAGACAAGAGGAAACTCAGAAAGTCTGATCTTTGTGTGTGTGTAGACATGTTTGGATATGATACTATGTTTATGAGGACTTTTTGTTGTTGTGTGAACATTTGCCTGGTCCACGCGTTTGATAACCCTCATTTATGGTCGGGGTTAGGCTCTACAAATTAATGGAAGTCAATGCAAAATCCGCACAAGTAAGAGACAAGTGTGTGTTTATTATAGGTTAAAAAATTTTGCTTAGTTTTCTTTTTTGTAATACTGTAGATATTTGATCAGAAGAAGAAATCATGTATGCTATAGAATATAAGATTAATGTCTAATTAAAAGGCAAAAAAATAAAAAGTATGTTTTCTTGCTGATGTCACCACCAAAAAAGAGTTTTATGTAGTCTCTTAACTGATTTTTTTTTTCTACCACCATTGTGTCCTTTAGTGACATTAGGGGACATCTCTGTCTGGAGGCACGAGAATGGATGACTCTGATAGGAATTGAATAATTGCTGATGCTATCCTGTTGTCTGGACGTAAGTCTGAGCCGACAGTAAGATGGCAGACAGCAGAGCCAGAACTGAGGGGTCAGCTAATGCACTCTCGCCTGCATGCATCTGTGCCGAGAGAGAGAGAGAGAGAGAGAGAGAGAGAGAGAGAGAGAGAGAGAGAGAGAGAGAGAGAGGCTTGACGACCCTTTTTTTTTTTTAAAAAGAAAGATTTAATTATGTGTTTTTGCTTACGTGTGCAGCACAGACGTAAAACGAGGGTGTAGCTGTGAGCGCAGGTGTTCATCTGTCTGCAGTGGAGGAGTATCTGCAGACTCTGCACACAGGCAGCAAAATAAAACAACGTTATAAAAAGAGACATATTCCTGACTGTGCATATTATAACTCTGCTACACGGGAGTCCTATTTATCATTTAAATCCTTACAACTTGTTTTTGTTTCGTCACAAAGGGATTCCAGCACTTCTATAAGATCCTCACTTCTCGTAGCTGTGGTTTACAATGCAGGGTTCACATTCTGCAATATTTCTTAGATGTAATATAATTTATATGTATTTGTTTTCCTCGTTGTCATTTTGAGCCTGGTAGGATTTAATATCTCACAGAGAAACTTGTGTTATTAAACCAAAAACATGACCAGAGATGTGCTTTCATCAAAGTGGGGTCTAATCACAGCTGCTGTATGGATCTAATGATCTTTCTTGATTTTATGCCTCCTAAATGTTAGAAGTTATGGCAATAAATAGAACATGTTGAACAGAAACTGTGAACCAGTTGAGTTTGGTTCAGAACAAAACCTTTCCAACTCTTCCTGATCATATGAAACAATAATTAGCTTATCGTGGAAAAAGATACAAAAATATTTTATTTTAATAAAAGCGAAATCATTACAATCTCTCTGTTTTCTTTTCGTTATAAAGCTACAGGCAAACATATTTTCAGATCAGAGAGTTCAGAGTTTTTTTGTCTGCGTTTGTGTTTTGATCTTTTAATCAAGATGTTTTTAAACTCTTTGTTTCTTTTTAGGGAGCAAGAGTTCAGAATTCTGCCAAGAACTTGGGAGTGAGGGATCGAACCCCGTCATCAGTCCCGAGGTAAAACACATTTTAGTTTTCAGCTCTGTAATAACAGTCTGAATTACAGGAGACTGGTTTTAGTAAAAGTAAGGCTGCTGATAATTTTGACTGTAGGGTTAAATTTGAAATAAGGAATATAGAGTGTTGTTTTGTTAGGCTTAGAAAGTAAATGCACATAAATTATTCATTATTGCTACTTTGGGCTTTCTAATAAGAGTTTTATCTAGAAAAACATCAGTTTTTTATTTTAGTTTTGTAAAACAGCTTGTGGACTGAAGAACGTAATGTTTTTTTTCAACAAAGTATAATTTGAACAATGTTTGTACTTTCTTCCATTTCCCTTGCCTCCTTACCGCACAGGACCTGAAACATCTGTTCAGTCGAGTAAAATATTGTTTATTTCCCCAAAAGGATGTGCAGAACTGATCAAATATTACTGAAGATGTTAAGTTGTAGGTGTGTGATGGTAAAATTAAATCCTTTTCTTCCAACATTAAAACTACCAAAAGTTTTTTTACACAAAAGTATAAAAAAGTTTTACGAACCTGTAACACCAGTGCATATTATAAAGCACATCTGTCGATTTCTTCCTAGCGAGACTAAAGCCGAAACCTCATTTCCTCCACGTTGGAAATCAGATTTTCACCCTCAGCAGCTGTAGGTGGAGGACGAGATCTGCCTCGACCATTTAGCTCTGACACGTACTGCAGCTTTTCTGAGACAGCCAGCCCTTTTGAACCTTTTAGTGAAACTGACAACTGCAGTTATATAGCAGGATGATTAGTGCTCAGATGTGGTCGGAGAGTAAAAATGACTCTGGATACTTCTGCCACGCTTGTTGCTGCCAAACATGTGAAGGGATTTCCTGAATCGGGAGAAATTTGAGGTTTTTAATCTTAACAGGTTGATAAATTCAGTTTTCTAAACACAAAAAGATCCAAGCAGATAATGTGAGTGTAAAAAGGACCTGCACTGAGATAAATGTGCAGGAACAGTAATATTTGTATTGGTGGCAGCAGGATGGCCCATTAATCTGCTAACACCACCTCCCTGCAGCTTCTCAGCCCTGAACCAATCAGTCCATCGTTGCTGTATGTTTCTGCATACTGCCTGAAGCTGCTGCATGTTGAATATAATTAAACGTCACGTTGTATATGTGTTTCTCTGATCAGGTTGTACAAGCTGTGCCAGCCTCCACCCGCAGACGGGGACCCATAATGCATTGCGCTCAGGAAGATGCTGAAGAAGTCTCCAGGTTCAACGTTTCAACGTCCATATGTTATTCTGATTAAAGATGTTTTATATATGCAGACTATCTGCCTTCAATGTAAATAAAAGTTTCCTTTAGTAAATATTATATTTTTAACTCTTGTACTGTATTCATATATATTTTAATGTCATAGACTAGACAGTGACTCAGTGACAAATTAGCTCAATAAAAACACTTCATTCACTGAAATAAGCTTTGTTTTTATGAAGACTGTTTGCATTTGTTAGGTTAAATTGCATATGAAGTAAAAATAATAATAAATAATAATAATAAGGATACTGGGTGTAATTTGGCATATTTGTCAAAATCAGCTGTTTATTTGCCTCATTTTCATATTTTACTTGTCATTTTTCTTTAAGCATATAAATGTTTTTTACATCATGCTGTAAAAATGCATATTTTAGCCAAACCGTTAAAAGATTTATACTGCTGTTTTGGAAGTCTAAGAGTGCTGCATGCAGATTCCCAATCATTTCACATTATTAATGCGGTTGTTTCTGAGAATTACTGTGTTTTTCACATAAACAGCACTCAGGATTAAAGCATTTCTGACTCATATTTTGGACGGAACTCACCGCTATGCAAACAGAGATGACTAAATACACAAATAAGCTCTAGTACTGTTCACAAATACAAGTTTCTGAGCATTGTAAAAACAAAGGATTATTTTTTTGTTCTGCATATTTCTTTTCAAACTAAAATGCTGACATGTAAACAGTTTGTAAAATATATTAAAGCAGATAAGAGTCATTACTGGGTTTTTGTTTGTAAAAAAAATGCATTGAGAAATTGCTTTGTGTTCTTTTGTTTGATAAAAGCTGTGATTTTGGGCTTTTATATAATTATCTTGATTAAAGGGAAGCAACATTTGTAGCTATTTATCTATTTTTTCCCACTTATTCATGGCTGAGTTGTGGAGGACAACACGGCAAGCCCAGAAAAACCTCCAAACAAAGAAGTCTTGGAGGTCTCTCGCTCAATCTGAATCCCCTCAGTTGGCTTGGACCGATGCGGAGGAGCAGCGGCTGTCCAACCACTTCAATGATGCTGGAGGTCTGGGTTTCACTGGAACCACATCATCCTCAAAAAGCTAAGATTAGATGCTTGGTTCCAGAATCTAACCCCTGTCTTTCCAGAACTTCACCTCGAGATCCAGCACATGAACTCCACAAACTGTTGTGATGTTTGCGGTGTGAGAACATAGCAAAAACCTGAACCTTATGAGCTGACATGGCAAAAAAAAAATAATAATAAAGAAACACACAAAGCTTATTGTGGGAGAAGGTGGTAATGAACTAAAAAGTAAATAAAGAGAATTGAACTCAAGCAAAAGAAAACTACAAAGTAGGACCACAGCGGGATCTAACGACTGAAGATGAGCGGGGAGTATTTACTGAGTGATTACAAAGTGAGTGCAGCTGGCTGATTAACAGAGGAGGAACAGCTGAGTAATGAGTCACTAAATAAGGAAGGAAGCAAAGTAATACTTTACAGTTTTAAGAAATAAAACTTTTGAGACTCAAAGAAAAAAAAGCTTGAAGATTAACTCAAACTAAAAACCCTGTGGAATCAGGACAAACATTTCATTTTTCATCTACAAATCAACTTCTAGAGATAAAAACTTACTGTTGGTGTATTTAAAGCATCTAAAATTAAATTTTAAGTGTTTTCCTATATTTACTTAGTCAAACAAATTATTTTATTGGTGATTTTCCCCTGTAAAAGGTACTCTTTGTAATTACCTGGAAAAATGACAAAAATTATAAATAACTCAATTGGTTTGGTGCAAACTGTGCATTTAAAGAAATACTTCAGTTCTTTGAAACCTTCAAATTCCTAAAATATGCTGTATTAAGAAATGCTGCTTGTTTGACACTGTTAAGAATTGCTTTCAGAAACAATGAAGGAATGGTAGTTTTAAACTGAAACATAGTGATCTTGAACCATAGATATCCCTCTTTCTTCCCCCTCAAAACTCTCAAAAACCTGTGTGATGCAGCTCCCACCTCTGTCCTGTAGAAATAAAATGACTCCAGACACACATGCTGGGTGAGCAAAAACCAGTTGAATAGACTGATGGATCTTTTTCTCAGTCCTATCACGGCTTTCCCAACCATCTGACTTCAAATTCACTGAATCTGTTTGTCTGAAGTGTTCGAACCATGCAGCCAATCAATGTGAAATGCTATTGGCAATGTCTTCAAACTGAAGAGGTGAAATTGCATCAAACTACCTGCAAAACTAAATACCAGGTATCAGATTGTGAAGCTGTGATCAAAGCTAAAGATCTAATGAATGTAGTGCTGCTGCTTCAGCGTGTTGCCTTAAAATGTGCAAAACTCTGCTGCAATATATCTTAAAAAAAAGAATATATAAACTTTTAATTCTTCTTTTAAATAATGGCTTAAAGCAGAATCATATGTACATGATACTGTGCAAAAGTTGTAAATATAATTTCATTAAACTTTCCTTTTAAGTAGTTTGTGATAGAATATAAATAGAATTAAAGCTGCGAGCAGCGTTGGGCGGCCCTCGCCCAACGAACATCGCTTTGGCCATGTGACAACTAGGGGAGAGC
>JAUBOC010000082.1:14199676-14220469 GCA_032275365.1 Anablepsoides cearensis
AAGTAAAGTACAGATACCCAAAATTTCTACTTAAGTACAGTAAAAAAGTATTTGTACTTAGTTACTTTACAACTCTGTCTGCTACAGTATAAAAGATTGAACCTCAGAATGTGAGCGTGTGGAGGAACACAGGCACAGAGCAGATCATTAACACCTTACAGTCTGAGGTGGTGGCATTATTTAGTAAAGGTTTGTTTCTGCTGAAGGAACCAGGAGGTAAGCCAGGACAGAGGAGGGATGGAAGCAGGAACATAATTCGACCCAGAGTGGAAACCTTTTCCAGAGAGCTGAAGTTCTCATTCTGGGGCTAAAAGCCTGCATTTCAACAAGTCAACAACATCAAACACAGCCAACAAAACACAGGAGTTGGTTTAGGTGAGGTCGGTCAAAGTTGTTGAGAAACTCAGCAAGAGTCCAGGCCTGGGGCCAAAGTATTTGTGGAAGAACAGAAAATGTTTCTCTACTGATCCAACCCTTCTGTAATGGGAGAAACACATTTAACATAGGTGTAGACCTGCCTTTTTAATCATTGATTACAGTTATTTATAAAGAAATCCTTTAAATCTGCTTTGTCTCTGACCTCAACCTGTTCATCATTCGGAATATTTCTCGTCTCTCCCAACAGAAAACAAAAATCCTCGCAGGGAGTACAGCAACTTTGAGAAGCCGTGGCAAATTACCCCAAAGAAACCGAAGAAATCAAAGAGCGACCTGGCTGTTTCCAGCATCTCCCCTCCTTCCCCAGAATCCAAATCCTGTAAGTTCAGCGTCTGCACCGTTACACGTTTTCCTTCAATTGTTTTTCATTTCTTTTGATCACAGAAACCCACTCGATCCACTGCGTGGCACAAAGTTGCACAGTTTTGAAACCTGTTGCATCACTTGTTTCCCAATTACACACACCATTGACTTTAAACTTCATTTAATTCGATGTAATTATATCTAATTAAAGTTAGTCACAGCACCCTCCTTCCAGCCTCCCAGCGCCTCTCAGATGAGTTCATTAGAAAATGACACTTTATACATTTCTTCCTGCAACACGCCAAAGTAAATTATTCACAAGTTTCTGGCGTACATGCTAAATTGATAGAGAAACATGTTTTTTTTTTTTTTCGGTTTTGAGATAAATGACCATAACTGTGACGCTAGAATGAAGCATGAGATCGGAGGCAGTGGGTTTGGGTCAAATGGGGAGGAATCAGAGCCACAGACCGCTTCAATAATTTAACATGGTGCTCTGTCACTGCCAGACCAAGCCTATTTTCAGCTGCGGCCGACGATTGTGGGGAAGCGAGTGGAGAGGAGCACGTGATGTCAGCAAAAAGACAACAAGCGAGGAGGTGAACCTGTAAGAAATGTTATAAGTGTTCCTGCTACAGAAAGGCCTTTCTGGAAGGCAACGTATGCAAAGTCCACTTTTTTAGCCATTAATGCATTGTGTTGTGTGCTTGGAGTCTCTAAGAGGCAGAAAAGTTAAATTTAGTCTCTCCTGGTGCTGCATAGATATCTTTATATTCAGGTGGGTCATATTTTCTAACCCGTTCAGTTTTTTTCTGTTTTCTATGAAGATTTCTGAACTTTTACGTCAAATTATTTGCATCGGAACTGCCAAATATTGTCTAGACTTCTCAGCTCCAGTTTTGTCGTCTCCAGTCTCTGGTCCAGGACAGTTCATAACTTTTTTTTCACATATCTAAATTTAATAAACTTCTGTAAGTTTTTGTGAAATAAAGTTAATTCACCCCAAATTTAAAAACCATTAATGTGGCAGTAATTTAAAGACCCCCAAATGGCATGAATGTTGATGTGTCTGACCTACACTGCGCCAGCCAACAGTTTTACAATAGATTTATTTGAGGAGGGGGCTCCATCTGAAAGGGGGTGTCTGGACATACAAAAACGCTTATAACTCAAAAACTATTCAACATAGGAGCTTCAGATTTTTTTGTTGTTTAGCTCTGATTAGGGGCTATCCATCGGGCCAACCAATGACAAACCCCACCCACACATTTGCAAAGTACTGGTGCTTTGCGTTTGTGCAGGGGTTGTATGTACTACAGCTATGCGGTATCCTTCAAAATAAACTCCAACTACTGGTAGAAAGATGATCAGAGTTTTTTTTAATGCCCTCCTGAAAAAAAACTAAACAACAACACTCCACTAGAAAAGTAGGAAACATCTGTCATATTTCTTTTTTCTTTTAATGTTGCCTGTTTCAACACGATTTAGAATATTCAAAAGTCACTGCCCATTCCTCGTCCCTGCTGTCCCTTCAAAGGAAGAAGCCTTGAAACTTTGAACTCAGATTACATTAAAAATACATACCTGCAGAGCTCATGAACATTTAGCAATCAGAAGAACTGCCACTCAAATTCAACACGTTGTGGACGCACCGATGCACTGAATCCCTGAGTAAAACCAGTGCACCTGTTTGTGCAGAGGGTTGAAGAGCTTTTGGCCTCGTTTCCTCTGGACCCAGGCTTTAAACGGACAGATCTTGTCAGAACTAAACGCTTAACCTTTTGTAATCTAAGAGATTAAGATGCAGCGCAACCTTTTGCTGCTGCACGGGAGAAAACAGAAAGGCCTCTTTTTGTAGTCGCAGTTAATGAAAGAATATATTTTATCTTCAGTCTGGATTTGGCAGAAACATTTGCTGAGTGTTTACGGTTGTTTTGGTGCCAAGCAGCTTAGTTAGTCAGGGTAAACAAGGGCAAAGGAAACCGACTGTAGCAGCTCTGCTGTCAAGCGTTAAACTAATTTGTGTTCGAGGTAATGCTTACTTTCCGTACCTGTCAGCAGACGGTTCTGTATATGTTACACTTACACACACAGGAAAATCCTCCTTTAGTCCTGAGTTCTGTTTTCAGTGTTTGTTTAGACAGAGGAGAATAAGAACATTAGAGACGAGTGAATCACAAGTAATCCTTAAACTGTTGCTCTTTTCTTTTAATAGTGTTTGAATGCAAAAGTGTGTAAATGAAGGAGACTTATGCAAAATCCACTTTTTTAGCTGTTAAATGTATTTTGTTGTGTGCGTTGAGTCTCTAGGAGTTTACTTTAATTTCTCCCAGAGCTGCATATTTTCATATTCTGTTTGGGTCATATTTTTTAACCTGTTCAGTTTTCTCTTGTTTCTATGACATTTTCTGAACTATTGCACTGTATTTGCTATGGAACTTTTAAATAAGGTCTAGACTTACCAACTACAGTTTGCTGGTCTTCATTCTCCTCCAACATGTAAGGCTGGATGGACAAGTCTCCCCCTGTTGACATCTTTAATTTATTTGTAAATAAAAAGTTTCTGTGCTGCTATATAATTAATAAACCCCTCTATCAAACTGGAATGAACCACTTTGGAAGTTGGGAGGGGAGAAGAATTTAAAAGCATGAAATATCTCCTTTTAAAGTAGACATATCCTGCTTTTAAATCCTTCCTTTTCACATTTAAATCATCCAGTTGGGTGCTCTATATAATGTGGAACTTCAATGCTTTGGCCTGAATTCCTCCTTACTTTAAATATACCAGCCCGTATTTCACCAATTTTCTGGTGTGTCTCAAAGCAGCTGGTTTTAATTAGTGACGTGCAGATCAATACTGAAATATTGATACTACTGATACCAGAACTTTATGGTCTAGAATCGATACTAAAACCAAAATATCAATACTTTGATACTTCAGTCATTTCAGGTAATGTATATCTTAAACAGTGGAAAATAACTAATTTATTCAAATCTTATGGTTAAAGGGAACTACTTTTTCTTCCACTTGGATGATGCATTAGTGCAGTGGCACGTGCTCACTCAGTCTGTAGACGTTACATGTATGGCAGGTCATTTTAACATAAAATCAGCTTTGTCTGACTGTCTGTAATTGCATTCTAGATGAGGGGTTCCCAATTTTTCCATGCTTTGGCCCCCAAACGGCATCATCTTCTGACCGGGGCACTCGTACAAATCTACAAACAATGCTATAAAATATGTGAAGAAACGTCAACCTTTCAAATTTTTTTCTCTTTTATTCACTATTAAAAAAACCATTACATTTGTTTAACAATATAAATTTAAAATTATGCTACAAAATATTATTGGGTTAGAAAGACTTTTTAATTAATAAATAAATGTCTTGTATTCTTTATAAAGCAGTTATTTAAAAAACACTTCTTTTTTGTATTCACCGGGCACACTATGTGTGTTAAATAGCACAAAGTATCAGTATTGGATCAGTATCACCAATACCAGCCTGAGATTTTTCTGTATCGGAAAATTATTTGGCAGTATCGAACATCACTAATTTTAATACTGTTCACTTTAAGGCACTCCAAGCCCCGCCCCCCTCCTGCTTCTAGACCAGTCCGCTCCGGTTTGAGAGATGGGGTTTGTTTTCTAGCAGTACAGATATGTTTTATTTACAATTTAATTAAAAGATGTGAACAAGAGAAGACTTGTCCATCCAGCCTTACACGGTGGAGCCAGAGTCTGACTCAGAGGAGACAAAAGACCACCAAATAATTTGACATAATATTTCAAAAGATGTCACAGAAAAGACTAAATTGAACGTGTTTGCACTTCTAGAGACACAAAGGTCACAACAAAATGTATTTAGCAGCTAAAGTGGATTTTTGCAGGATATGTTCCCTTTAAGGGTTGTGGGTGGCACAAGAAGACAGTGGCAGCTTCATTTCAGGGTATGTGGGTCACTTCCTGCTCCTGTTTTTGAGTTGTTTTGGGAATCAAAGAAGCTGACAGCCTCTGTCCCCTGGCCTCACACCAGTGAGCTCTGTGCCTCTGGAAGCAATGTGATGATTTCTGTGCCAGAGCTCTACTTCACTTCACACAGAGGGAACAACCAAGCCGAGGCGTTCACAGTTCAGCTTGGATGCATTTTAGATTTTTTTTTTGTTTGTTTTTTTTTCTGAACGCTCACAAAGTTTATCAGAGCTGCTGCCTTCAGAGGTTGTGTTTGTGCCGTCCAGTGCCCAGGTCAGTGGAGTACCCGTCCTGGGACTGGAGGGAGAGCCGCGACTTCGATGAGCTCAGCCACATCTTGCAGGAGAGCAAGAAGCTTGGCAAAGCCCTGGAGAGCCTGTCACGCAGTGAGTGGACCGGTCCCTGCTTCCATCTCACCCAGCTCACTTTAATCCATCTTCACTAAGTCAGCTGGGTCTGTGAATCATTTATACAGATTTTTTTTTTTTAGAATCGCATCAGTAGACTTTCATGTAGACTAAAGATGGCTTCAGTTATAAAAAATTAGGCTGTTTTTGAAGTTTGTTTTCAGGTCAATTATGAAGAAAAAGATCTAAAAATTGTCCGAGTGAACGATACCTGAATATTTTATTTTTATTTATCTACAGGATTCTTTTTAAACTGAGCTTATTTTGAAAAGTATCTTTGCACTTTTGGTATGCTTTGCAACGTGAGGATTTTCTGTCAATACTGTTGCTGAATCACCAAGTAAACAGCAGGAATGTTTACAACCTCAACTTGAAAATGTTGGGGTTTTGTAAATAGGTGGATTCAGTGATTTGGAAGTTTTATAAACCTATATTTTATTAACAGTAGAATGTAGTAGCCTGTTTTACACCAAATGCCCTTCCTGACCTAACATGGGCTTGAACCAAGTAGGTATCTCTGCAGACAAAGTAGACGTTTCCAAAGGAAGGCATTTCTCAAGGACCACACCTGATTGGACAAGCTTTTTCAAGGGACACACCTAATTGGAAAGGCAAAGAGGGGCATTACTTAAGAGACACACCTGATTGGATCATCGTTGCTCAGGCATTTCTTCATAACATTAGCTCACTTTTCTAGCATTGAACTTTCAGATTTATTCATTTAGTTTGGTGAACTTACCATTGTAACCAGGGTAATCAAGGTAATAGGAATAATAACAGCCAGCAGATTATGTTAACCGGCTGTATTACGTATATGTTTAAATTTATATGCCGGTCCTGACGTCTTCATTCATTTTGCTTCTCTTGCTCCAGGTTAAATATCAAAATAAGAGCAACATTAGTCGGTAATTTTTTGTTTTTTGAGGCATTTAGAAATAGAGAACTAAATGTTTGTTTTTAATGATACATTGCAATTTCATTTAAAAAAAGGCAGTTTTGGCTGCTAAAAGTAATGTGAAAGTTGTTAAAGTCAAAAGT
Source organism: Anablepsoides cearensis (assembly GCA_032275365.1). Classification (NCBI taxonomy): domain Eukaryota; kingdom Metazoa; phylum Chordata; class Actinopteri; order Cyprinodontiformes; family Rivulidae; genus Anablepsoides; species Anablepsoides cearensis. Next base: position 14,205,832 of record JAUBOC010000082.1, read on the forward strand.
GAAAGAAAAACGAAAGAGAAGAGCCAGCTTTTTCTAAAAACAGCAAATAGAACTATCAGAGTTTATGCTTGAGAAATGCCTACTTTGAGTCTGCAGAGAACCTCTTCTCGCTTGAACTCACAACCTCAGCATTGATTACAGTAAATTAGATGTTTAAACTAAGAAATTGTTCCAATAAAAAAAGTAATTTTGATTTTAAGAACAGTAATATATCTTAAAAAAAAAAAAATAAATAAAACCTTATTTCATACACGTTTGAAATAAACTTGACCAAACTAAAAATGAAAACTTATTATATGAAAATGTATTTATTTTCCCTATTAAGCAATATTTCTTCTTCCAACTGTTTTAAAACAATATACCATCTTAATGTTCAGTTTTACATCGTACATTATGATGTCAATTTAGCAAATTATGAGCCCAGCAAACATAAAACAGACCATAAAACATGTGGTGCTTTAGGGCAGAAGATGTCATTTCAGAGCTGTTATGCACCACTGGTGCTTTCACCATATAGCCATAATTTTACATTTCCCTGCAAGATAAAAATAGATTCTAGAGAGCACATTTAAATTAATGAGGCATAAATATTGGGCTTCTATATCAAGGACAGTTACAGTCAGGTGTTTCACAAAACCTTTTATTATCACCTGCTGCTGAAAGGTAAAGAGATATTATAACGGTTTTGCCCATGTCTGTCTGTCTGTTTGTCTGTTTGTTTGGTTGGTTGGTTGGTCTGTCTGCAAAATATTTCATGAATATCTTAAAATAAAATGTTAAAAAACATGTCAACAGCACCTTTTTCATTATTCAGCTCACTTTCTAAGAATTTCTACAAACATTTTATTATTTAGCTCACTTTTCTTACATTTTGCTAAATTCTTTTTATTGAGTGTTAAATTTAAATGTTAAAAAATAAATATATGTAAAAATCCTAAATCCAAATGCTTACATCTAAATGTTGAAGTTAAATGTTGAAATTTACTTTTAGATATTTTGGAGGGAACTCAGCCTCTGCTGTTGGTGCTCGGTTCTTGTTAGGATTGAGTAAAACAGAAATTATTCAAAAACATAAAGACTTCATAAGTTTTCATTCATTGTACACAACTTTGTTTACAATTTGAGGAGTACTTTGAGTCATGGAAATGGACTTTAAGTTGTTTGTGTTTTTAAACATTATTGTTTTTCCCTGCAGGCATTGCCATTTCTGATGAGCTTGACCAGGTAGTCACTATTTAAATGTGTTTATCTCTATAAAACTTCTTATTATCTAATGATGGTGAAGTTGTGAGGAAATGAAGTCCTGTTCTGTCTGAGTTTCTCCAAACTGCATCAGAGCAGCACAGCTCTGCTTCTGATGATGAATTGTCTTGTGGGAGAGAGATTTTTCAGCCATCCTGTCTTACACGTCTTACTTCACTCAACGTCTTCCTTGCAAAAACTTTGCCAGAGAACGGTCTTTGTCTTCGCCGAGTCCCAGTTCTCTTCCAGCACAATAAAGCAGAGTCTGCCCGGTGGAAAGCTGGACAGATCCATTCAGAAATGATGGATGAGAAACGCTGCACGTCTTTTGTGCGTAGCGGAGTGGTTACGTTTCCAACAGAGTTTTCTTTCTTCTGATTGAAACGTAATGAATGCTAAGCACACGCTTTCATCATGCTAACGCTATTGAGTTCCAAACCAAGCAGGATTTAGTCACGATAAGCAGAGATATTTTGGATTTTTGCATTGATGTGTAAATGTGTGCAGGAATCAGAATCTGCATTTGAAAACTCCCTTACAGTATTTGCTGATGTTCATTTTTGCTTTGATGTGTAAAGTCTTGTGATTAAAAAGGGCACTTTCTGAAAAACATGTAGACGTTTTAATTAGTTTCATAAGCCCACTGGTAATTTTTTTTTATTAATTTTGTTTTTAGACCTTTTTGGGATACAACGCAGTCCTGCGCCCTCGAGTGGTGGGCGAGTGGGCCGGCCGTGAGGACAACGACGCAGACCCGCTGGCTGCAGAGATGCTGCACCCCCCGGTCCCTCGAACCAAAACTGAAGTGTGCTGGAGCCGAGACAACAGCCCGGCTCACAGGTCAGGCCACTGCATCTTTGTGGTCAAATACGCATGTGTGAAGCTGGGAAACTTTGAATAAAAATGACAAAAGCTGCTCTAATGGTTTTTCTGAGTGTGGCTGCCCGAGGACTACCCATCTGAATGGCTCCGATAATCCCATTTCAAAGGTGCGATCAAAACCGCCTCAACCCAAATTTAAATTAAAGCTAACCTAATTTCTGCAAACTGGAAGCCAAAGGAATTTTGCCTGATAAAGAATAATGGTCTCACTTTGACTGTAAAACCCAGATGTGCAGCAAGTCTCTTAAAAACTTACCTATGTTTTAAATTCTTGTTCGTAAAATATCGATTTTATTTTCATATAATTCAGTTGTCTCTGTCAGATGCTGCTGAGTTAATTGTTGAAAGTTAGTGTTTAAATTAAGCTGTGAATAAAGGTAAAAGCCACAGTTATGAGTGCTGTGGGAACTTTTATATAGTGTGTGTGTGTGTGTGTGTGTGTGTGTGTGTTGATGTGGCTAATTAATAAAGGGAAGAATATAAAACCATAAATCACAGCACCTCAGCGGACATGTGCAGTTAATCTCATTAGATTACTGTACGACTGGATTACAGGGCAAAATCAGAGGACTAAAGTCTTATTTCAGACAGAAATCAGACCCGAAATATAATTTCTTTTAATGATTTCATATTTTTATTTTGAAGATGCTCACATCAAATTCTTTTTGGGGTATTTAGGTAAATTTCACATCATTTATATTTTATTAACAAGCTAAAATGTCACATTGGGACACACAAACTAACAGTTTTATAGAGCATGCGTGACTTCCTGCCCGCCAAAATGCGGGGTCCAGAGAGGGCGAGGGGTGCTAGTTGGTGGCCCTGATGGATAGCTCTTCATCTAAACAGTGCAAAACAGTGCAAAAAAAAAAATTGAAGCTACTATGTTGAATAGTTTTTGAGCTATAAGCATTTTTGATTTTCCAGACACAAACTTGTCAGATGGAGCCCCCTCCTCAATATTGTAAAACTGTTGGCTGGTGCAGTGTAGGTCAGACACATCTACATTCCTGCCATATTTTATGCACGCGAAGTGAGGGCCATAATGTTAGGTATAAATAATTAATATGAAAATAATTTTATATTAATGATAAACTTTAAATTTATAAGTCAGTGCAACAAAATAAACCCATTTAAAAAGTGAAAGATAATAACACTTGCCCTGATGCTGAGCTGTTGGCTTTAAGTAACTGTGGCCCCCCCTGAATAATTTACTTGAAAAGCCCTCCCTGTATTAATGTCTCACAATAAGCTGCTTTAAAGATGGCATTGCCCATAAACTACATCTCCCATCATGCATGGTGACTATGCATGGGAAATCCCTGTTGGAAAGTGGGAGAGTTCAGAATTCAAGACCTACCACAACTCAACTTTAATTAAAACTCTCTTACCTTTACTCTTACTAGTATTTCTGTTTTATTTATTTCACATTTAATCAGTCGTACTTGTAGTAATTTTCATTGTTTATAAGAGGATGTGTTAAAACAGTGTTTCTATGCAGGAAATACCACATAGAGCTCAGTTATTATTTGCCAGCAGTGCTCAGTTGTAACAATGAGACTAGGATTGTGACGTTTTCTGTTTAGTCGAAGTTAAACATGAAACAATGAAGTTAATTACAGCTGGCCCTTTGAGGGCCACCATGATGCTCATGTGGCCCTCAGTGAAAATGAGTTTGACAGCCCTGCTCTAGAGGGGTGATCTTTCAGTGGAAAGCTGTCACAAACAGGCAGCATGATGGCTCAGTGTTTAGCACTGATGCCTCACAGCAGGAGGGTTTGAGCCTGGTTTGGACCTGGGGTCTTCATGTTTGGAGGTCCTCTTTGTGCTTGCCTGGATTTTCTCTGGATGCTTCATAAACCAATAAAAACCAGCACCTTAGTTTGCCTTCAGGCCTCCCTTGCAAAACAGATCTGTGATCTGAATGGGATTTGCCTGGTGAAATAAAATAAATAAATAAAAGTAGCAGTGCCCTCCTATAAAGCCAACTTTTAGACCTGACTCTTATTTTTGTCAAATCATTTTGTTTTTCTCATTTTACTTTTATCCATTTATTAATTTAATTTACAAACTTTTGAACTTTACCTGTTTGAAGATGGACACCACAGCTCAATGACCTTAAAGTGGTTAAACTGCTGCTTTTTAAGCTGAAAGGCTGATTATTCTGTTATCTTGTGATGACTGAGTTAGTTTTATCTTGTTTTCTTGAGATAATAAAATTATATTTGAGAAATGAGGCGTTCTTGAGTTACCACCAGCTTCATCCTCCAGTATCATTGTCACGACTCCTGACCTCTAACAGTGTAGAGTAAATCAGGGATGGATGTTAATTAATGTTGACATTTTCAGCTTGAATCAATCCCCAGAAAGACTTCCATGATTTCTAATGAAGAACTAACTCTTTGTTTAATCATGAACTCAAAATAGGTTCATGTATTTAATGACAAATTAAAAGTTGAAATAACTAAATGTTTAAATTATTTATCTTGATAAAACAAACTACATTATTTTAAGATATTAAAATTTCTGTTTCATCTTGACAAAACAAACACAAATCATGTCCTCTTTTGTTTTTTTTTTGTACTTTGATATATTTTATTGTCATGGTGTAAAAGTTTACCTTCATGTTCAAAGGAAAAATGAAGGTGATTCTAATGTTACCGTTAAAATCAGAACCAGTGTTGAAAATGGCTTTTTCAGAATTAAACTAAGTAATCTAATGAGCACAAAACCCCATGGAGGGGATGATGAAACGCTGCATCGGTCATCTTTTGACCCTTTCCTATTAGCTGCAAATAGGAGTCATTAAACAAAGATTAGCATCAAATGAACACCCCTCCGGTCCGACAGTCCACACCTTCAGACGGAGCAGGAAAATTAATTTCTTCAAGATGTTGGCAATGCAAAAAGAAGTCCTTTTTTAAAAAAAAAAAAATTTAAACGTTAGCTTTTATGGTTCCATCAAGGATGAGGTGTTCACTTCTACATTTGAAATGGACTTTTAAGTAGAACAGAACTAAACAGAAAATAAGTTTTAATGAAGCTGAAACTCAATCCTGCTATTTATGACTCAGAAAGTAAATAAAAAAATGATTCATAGTTTTTAGATTCCTCTTTGAATTTCTCGAATGTTGAAAAATTAATTATTTTTCCCCATGTTTGTCTGCTCTGAGCTGATTGTTGGCTCTCATGCTGATGAAAGTTTATGCTTCAAGCTGTTTTTTTAAGATTCATGCTCTTAACTCCTTTTTTTTATTTTGTGGTCAGTAGTCCAAACATCACTCTGCTGCTCGTCACCTCATCTCATCTTTTCATCAGTAGTCTTAGAGAAATGTGTACATTTGCACGATGCTTACAATGACTGCATGGGGTTTTATCTCATCTCTTTACCCCACACTCACCCCTGCAGTCTGAACACGTGGGTGACTGCAGGTTATTGTTGTTAAAGCCAAAACAATGTTACGTTCTGGATGGAAACCTAAATTCTCAGACCTCATAGATAAGAAAATGAAGACATGAAGGCAAAAGGAGTTGTTTTTATTTGAGACCTGCATTTCCTAAATAAAATGTGTTCATGTTTAAAATACATTATTTAGCTGAGCAACAATGGCTTATGTGTTAAAAAATAGTAAGTAATCCAGTTTATTGTACTGTATTTAGCTTGCTCTGTTCTGCTTTTCCCTCCTCAGCCTGAAGATGGAGACAAAGAGCAAAGGGCTAAAGGAGCAGCAGCAGCATCACAAGAAGCTCCTGGCTGCCATGTTGTCCCAGGACTCCTTTGACCGGGTCAACAGTCACATCCCCTCTGTCCTGGAGGAAGAGATCGAGGACGAGGACGACGCCATGGAGCTTCTGGGTAATCTCACAGACCTAAACTGCTCACAAACACAGGCACAGATTTAAGATAAGTTCCACTGAGAGTGGTGTTTGTTTTTTTTTTTTTTTGTCTAACTTCATATTTTTTTTATCACATGTTGGCATGAAATCATGGAGATCATGTTTTTGCCTGTTTGTGGACAGTAGACTGATGTTAACCACACAAAACAGACAGTAATGTGAGTTTTAATGGATTTGGACAAGAACTTTTAAAAATGGTTGCATATATTCTGACTAGAAACAAAGTGCTCCTGTCAAAGTGAATACAATTTTATACCACACCAATATAAAATCTGACAGTGAGTTCAAAAGGAACATTAGAAACCCTTTAAAATAACACTGAAATTATGTGATTATCCCAAGTATTAAGAAATCAAGCTCATGATTTCTGCTGTATTTCATCGCTGAACAAATCGGGCTTTTGTGACCATTTCACCTTGTTTTGTTTTTGTTTTTTGCTAATAACTTTCCTAATTTTCAAAAATTTTTCCATGAATTTTTCAGAAATTATTTACCTTCTGCTTTTTTCTGGAAGCATCTTGTATCCGACAAAACTACATTAGAAATGCAGCAGAAAATGTGGAAAATCCGGTTTAAAAAGGTTCAGTTCACCAAACTGCAATATCAGATCCATTTCATGTGTCCTGGAAATCCATAAAATGAATACCACTTAATACAAACCATGTGGACATTTGTTTTGTAGACAAAGACCCTCAACCAGTGACAACACGGACTGTAATAAACTGACAGATCATAATAAAATTAGGAAGAAAAGCAGATAAAATAATGTTCTTCACATAAACTTGCCTATTTAAGGGATCACTGTTTTGAATTGGTCATCATTAGCGAGGTCGCCCTCAGTGCAGCATTGTGTAATCTGGTCACTGTGGTTGTGGGAAGAAAATGGCAGCTGCTGATGACGATTATGGCAACATCCCTGCCTGAATGTGCTGAAGTCACTTGTTAAATTTTGTCTCTTTTTGAATCAGTGATCTTTATCAGCAGGGGTGACTCTCTTAATTAAAGCAGCTTGAAGTCACACACTGTGTACATATGCACAAGCAGCAGGTGGTGCAGAATTCAATTCAAAGCACAACTAATGGCTATTTGAGAAAATTCAGCTTTTATGCAAACTGTTTTTTCAGATAACAAATGGCTGCTGTGTAATCTTTGGATGAGCGTACAGCGTGTTTATGGAACAGTTACAGCGAGCTCAGTGTCTATCCAGCAGTCTGTGGCTCTGTTAGGACAACAGATCCACGTATGGTTTTGCTCTCTGCACTTCTGTCACAGCTTTTCTGCTTGTTAGCTGGATCTTTGCTGCCAGGTTGATAAAAAGGCTCACGTTGACGTGTGGCAGTAAAAGCCCTGCAGGTTGCACACACTAGTGCTCTAAATGTTCACATCGTTTAAAGTGTTGCTACTTCGAAGGAAAACGCTTGTTGCTGTTGTTTATAAATCTAATTCAGTATGAAGCTGTGGACTGAAGCTGAGAATCAGTGCAACATGTTTGATTTGTTTTTTTTCTGCTACATTATATTGATCTTCTAAGCCTATATGTGAGTAGATGCTGCATACTTTAGAGGAAATCCCATATAAAATAGGATTTCCTCTAAAATCCATTTGGGCCCAAAGATAGTGTCTGACATTAGCACTGCTCAGGTCAACGGGTGCCAAATGAGCCATTACCTCTAAACGGGCTTTTTATCTGCCCGGTCAGCACTTTTAGACTCAAACACATTTAAATCGTTCTTAAGCAATTATGCTAAAATTGGGCTCAAATCAGCCTAAAGAGGAAGGTTTTGTAGATGTCTAAATGTTGTCATAGATGTCAAATAGAAGTTTGCATTTAGCTGAGACTGACAGGAATAACTAAGCAGTGAAGATGTTGCAGGACTGAATGTGAGACGTCTGCATTTCAAACAGTTCTTTCATGCTTTTGAGCAAACCGATCAGCCAGGAGCTGCAGCGCCACCACATTAGAAGACTTTGTTCATTTCGTATGTAGCCACATCTTGTAACTCAGTTTAAACAGTCGAGCCATTTCTTTTTCTTCAAAAGTCTAAATTTAACTCCCTTTCTGACGTTTGAGAGAGATTTTGTTGTTTGTGCACATTTTGTATAGTTTGAATGCTTCTCCAGCACATTTAATGATGTTGCATGCTTTTTTTCCCTCTTGTTTTATTTGCTGATTTGTCTTTTTAATAATTGCTTAGGCACAATAATAATAATAAAAATAATAATAATGAAAATGGACCACCTTTTGTTTGAACACTTCACTCAATTAGCTCAATCACTCACAATTAACAGAACACCCATATCATTTGCAAAATGAAACACTTGTAAAGAATATAAACAGATTCATTCAAAGGAAACGTATTGTTGCCTTATTAAACACACACTCAAATGTATTTGTTATATTTTAAAGAGGACATATCTGGTAAAATCCACTTTTTTAACCATTAAATGCATTTTATTGTGTCATTAGGAGTGCAGAAAATATGAATTTAGCTAGATAATTGTATTTCTATCAAACTACAAAAAATGGCAGGTGTGAAGCACCTGTTTGCATTTAAAGAGACAATGTCAAAACAAGGGGCTTGTGGAGTTACAGTATGGAGGAAATTAGACCAAAGCATTGCAGTTCCACCTTATAAAGACCCCAACTTAATGATTTAAATGTGAAAAGGAGGAATTTCAAAGCGTTTGTTTGAAGACATACTGTTAGACTTAACGTTGAATAAAGCAGACAGCATTTAGCAGGTGGGTTAAACACAGTCTAAATGTCTTGAATGAAGAAATGCATCACAGGTATCACTCAGTAGATGGGATCGACTAAGGCCAGTACTGGATGAATCAGGTCAGGTCCATATGCTCCAGCTGATGTAAAGGTGCAAGTCAAACAGTGTCCGTTTGGTTTTGGCAAATAAAAAGGGGAAACGTGTTATCCCATAAAATATTGTTTCAAACCCACACAGGTGATTAACCTTAAACCTTGGGCCCTGAGACATTTTAAGCCTTTTTATTTACCTCATACATCTCAGACAAATATTACTAGTTTTTTTTATGTCCTCCAGCTTTAAGTAAAAGATACTTTGAAATGACAAAACAGCAAGGTCTTTCATCTTCTGCATCAGCATCATACAGTCATGACCCAAGGCAGCAGTACTTAATAGTGATAGATACAACTATAAAGCAGGATGTTGGTGGTCTGTGATAGCTCTCCTCAATCATAACTCTACAACTCAGGTTTATTCTCCCTTGGCCTTTACTCCACCATCCAGGGCTGTAATTCAGATGAAACAATGCATCAAGGTCATTTCTGATTCTCTGTCAGGGTCGGGTCACAATGCTCTCCAGAGAGGCTTCTTCTCTGATGACGCTCTCCCTGCTGAAGAATTGATTATAGTAGATAGTAGTGACATGTTGTTGTTTTAGAAGAAGCGGGGAAAATCTGCACTATTTTGTTCTAATAGATTTTTTGTAAGGATTATAATGCATCTATTAAGTGTTTTTTTTGTTAAATGCAACTTTAACCTGAGAAACACACTTTGAGTCAGTGTGAGTTTTTGAAGCCTTAAAGACACTTCAGCATGTGAACTGGGACAACTGAGGAACTAAATGAGTCACTGTCTGAAAAACAATCCAGTCAACCTCCTGACTTACTGCTTCCGTATTCTCTGAAGATTTTATGACTTTATGATGCAGCAAAACATGTTTTAACTTTCCAAACTAAAGTTACAATTTTTAAATATTTTTTTCACCAAGTTTATTTATGTTTTTAAAGTGAGGTACAAAGTGAAGGCAACAAAATAAGTGACATAGTTAACAGTACCATTAGCTTACAACCAAAATTGGGCTAGAACACACCCAGACAAATACACATACATGAAAAAAATAAAAAATAAATAAAAAATCAAGTCAAGAAAGTGACCATAATGTGTTAACGGACAGAAACAGAAAATCAAAAAACAGTAAAAATAATGCCTACGTGTATTTATGTCTCTGCCTTTACCCACATACAAACACACACAACAGAAATCAACAAACAGGAACAAAAAACTAAACTAAACTTAAAGAAGCCAGGTCATACTTCCTGTGAATATATCAGATTCATCAAATTTGAATCAATATTTAATGATTTACAGGCATCTTATTACATCCTGTAACAAATTGTTATTTTATTGGTTAAGACACATTTAAATGAACTGATAATTCCAAAATCTCTAGAAATAGCAGTCAGCTTTGTTTGTTTCTTTGTATTAGTGATTTTATAACCTATCTGAGATAGTATCTCTCTATGACCAAAATATAGAACAAAACATAGACAGAAATGGAATGAATGAAGATCCTGACTCATGCAGTACAAAACAACACAGGAGGCAGTTTTTCTTATTTCAGGCATTTGCTTAGGGTGACCTCAAGTGGCTAAATGGTTGCAGTACATTTACTGCATGGTTGCATGCAATGAATCCATTCAACTGTCTGATTGTTTTTTTTAATTTAGCTGGATAAAATCTATTGGCTTTAAACCTTTTTTTGGATTTTTTTAATACTATATTAGGTTTAGTGCAGTCATGTTCCATGTGAGCTTGTTTACTCCAGATATAAATACCAAGTATGCCTTTGTAGTTGTTCCATAATCATTTGCTTTTGTAATAACACCTGCTGATTGGCTCCTTGTTGAGCTAATTGCTGTTTTACGCAGAAGTCTGCATCGCACAAACCTCAGCAATCATGATCTGGTGAGAAGTGAAAACACCCTGTGGTTTGGCTGTGATCAGTCATCATTATCTGAAAACGGGAGCCACAGTGAGCAGTACACATAAAACCAAATTTCCCCTAGGAGGCAGAAAAGGTGCATTAGTTGACTTTACTACAGAGTGACTGGTGATTTAAAATGTGGAGATAAAAAGCTAAAAAAAACACCTGATATGCTCAACATATTCTAAGGCAAGTTCTATTCAAACTAATTTTGAATTAAAAGTTTTCAGGTGGGATTTAAAAGATTGGATTGATTCTGCATTACACATAAGACAGATTGTTCCAGAGTCTGGGGGGCTGCCGCTTCAGAAGCCCAATCCCCTCTGGGGTTTAATGTAGCTCTCAGTTGCGCTAAAAGCATCTGGCTGATAGATCTCGGTGCTCCGTTTGGGTTATAAATGTCAAGATGATCAGTTAAATAATTGGGTGCCAAGCCATTTAAAACTTTTTAAAATCAACACAAAGATAAACAGTTTGTTTAAATAATCTGTTTAAATAAATATTGGAGTTAAAAATCTACTAAAAATGGAGTGCAGTGGTCATACCCTCTGGTATATGTTAAAGACGTGCAACGTTCTGCAGGCAATTAAGATTTGATTGTTCAAAACCAACATATAAAGAGTTCATAGATTCTGACATGTTCTGTAGTTCAAACAATGACTCCTGTCTTTACTACTCTGAGCTGGAAGAAATTCTGGCCCATTCATTTATGGAGGTTTTAAACACCAGTGGTGATGTGCTGACAGAAATGGAGAGCTGTGTGTCATCAGCATAAAGATAAGAGAAGTGCAAAACTCCATCCTCTGAACTGAAGCGTGTAGATATAAATAAAAAAAATGTCCCATGAATAGAGTCTTGTGGAATCCCAAGATTCCTAAGAAACTTAAATTCTTTTAGTAAAGTTTACAAAGTTTTTGTTTTAATTTATTTATTTTTTACAATTTAATACACATAAAGGCAAAGACATGACTTATAATTGTTTGTCACTCTGATGTTTCCAAAATGCAAATAAAAACATCTAATCTCGGTGAGCTGACATTTATTTTCCAGTTTCTCTCAGGTACAAACTGCACTTTGAGTTCCCTGTTGTTTTTAATAGTCCTGCCTTTTACTATTAAACAATTAAAAGTTATTTTAAACATGATTAAGACTCACATGTTCTTGCATAAACAGGGGAAAATGTCAGGATTCTAGATTTTGCAGGGCGGCGGTGGGACCGCAGCTATGTACTTATCTCAAACAAGAAGCGAGCTGGGTTCAGTGTGTGGGAAGAAACACCCAAGTTTTGGCCTTGGAGTGTTATTTTATGGTAAGTTAATGCTTTGAGTTTGTCGGCTCCCCGCTGCAGATGCACTTAGTGCCATCTGCGATGAACTTTTATTCATAAATTTAAAAAAAATCTGTTTAAATAAATATTGGAGTTAAAAATAACAATGGTTTGCATGCATGTAGGTGCTGAGAAAACAACAGTTTCTATAGCAAGACAAAATGTGTAAATATTGTTTTCTTTTATCGTCGTCAACCACAGATCTCGTGGGAGGATTTAGGCAGAACTGATCTCATGCTTTTATTGTTCTGAATAATAAGAGCGTAGAAAAACAAATCTGACAGTCATCAGACATAAGCCAGCAGATCCTTTCAGAATGTTTTTTGGCATAAATGCTGAAACAGAAGAAGGTGTAAGAGCATCAGTGAAGATTTGATGGAGACAAGATGAGGGTGAGATAAAGCTTTGTCTGATCTTTGATCCACGCAGCGTGAAAACAGCGACTGCTGGATATGTTACATTACCTGGATGTGTTTCTTTTGTTCACTCTCTTTTATCTGTCTTGATCATGCATAGCCTGCAGTAGCATGCAATCCAATAGCTGGGGCTCGGAGTTGAAAGAGAAAGTGAGCTTTTTTTTCATCTCTGTTTAAAGTCTTGACTTTATCACCTGATATTAAATTGAAAAGTGATCTGTCCCTCTGAGTGTGAGTTTGTTTGATAAGTCGCTTTACTTGAATACAAAATGTTTAGTTTAATTATAATTAGTGTAATGTTTCGTCTTCTGCCGTGTGTTCTTGGAATTATTTTTATTCTAACTTTGGCACAAGTGTAAAGCAAATCAACCCCGATTTATGTACTTATTTTTGAAGATTTGTAAGTTTCTAATCATAACTTGCTTTTATTTTGTCACATAACTTGCATCATAACTTGCTTTTATTTTGTCACATTCAAAACATAAAATCATTTAATTTAATTCTTTATTTTAAAATTTAACACCTAGTTACACATTAAAAATTGAAATATGACCAGAACTCATAAAAGGACTTGTTTATGCACTCTAAAAAGTTCAAGTATTGAATTTACTTAACTAAACTTACTGAACTAAAGTTGGTTTTCACTAAACCGTATTGAGTAATAGTAAAGCAATTTACTCAATTTGGTTTAGTGAAACCAGTTTGGTTTTGTAAATTCAACACTTAATTTCTTAGAGTGTGTGTAAAAGTACTTTTACTTTCCGACTATTGTAAGCAGTTTTATAACATTTACTTAAGTACTTTTCTTATCAGTGAAATAAATTAAATTAAAATTAAAAAAGTAATTTTCTTAATTTTTTTTTACATTTATTTTAAGTACTTTATATACTTCTGCCAAAGAAAAACACTGCTTCAGTCCTAACCACCTGTGGGTAATTATGTTTCTGTACAGTTAAATCCCTGCATGTGTATGGTCGTACTGCTGGTGATAACAGACAAGCGGTGAATCACACGTACGCTTCACGCACTTTTTATTTCCTTCATTATCCAAACACCATTGGACGCTACAGTTACTGTGGAAACACTGTAAACTGACACAAACATAGCATTATCTTTATTTAAGGGATATACTCTGCTGTATTACAAGGGTGAAGGTTGGTCTAACACCAAATCTGTTGAGGGTGGCAGCTATAGCATAGCCTCTGTATGTCAATGTAAAGAACTTTGTTCAGTAGAATAGTGCTGAAGTGATTAAAATTAAATCAATTAATCTCAAGATAATTTTGAAATTAATCTCACATGCACAAAATAAATTGTGACTCAAAGATATTTAGAACATTTTTAAAAGGATTATTTTATATAAATAAAAAGTGTTTAATGCATTTTCAAACACTTTAAAGAAATAAGGCAAACCTGTTTTGCAGTTGCCTATTTTTTTCTCCCAGGTCAGCCTGATTTTCAAACCTGTGTTTGCATTAGTGCTTATGGTCTAGTTCCACCTCAATTTCTGGAATCCCGAGACCCGTGCTTCTATCCAGGCCAGGATGCTCAGCCCAATTTAACATAAACTATTGTTGCTTATTGATGGGTTTACTGAATCGTTTGCAGCCACTGTAACATTTTTTTTCTCCAAACGAAAAAAAAAGAAGCTAACATTAGCTACTATTAGCTAACCATTTTCTGTTGTCCTGCCCACTCGTTTAAGGCATCATAATGCTGGATGGTCTGGTACAGCCTTTGGTACTTGTCCTTCATGTTTGGTGTAGTCCATTATTGTTTCACAACAAAATAAGATTTGCATGTGTTTCATATTATGATTCCGCCCACACTGAGGCGGCACTCTGCTCAATGCAAACACAACCAGGACCCAGGTATAATGAGGCCAGGCACACTGGAGCGGGGGCTGGTTGATGCTGGGCTTGCCATTCAAAAATGCCTAGTTACCTTCAGATTTATATCAAAAATAAATTTGACTTTAAACGCCATGAAATTGGCCTCTGTCTCTTTAAGAACCCCCTACTGTTTCAGATGCTCCCACTTCAGCACTCTTTACAACCATAGATATAGAAAGACTAGATAAGTCATAACGGAGTTTTCGGCGTCCTCATACGGCGGCCATCTTAGGACGGTT